>CAJNOI010000567.1:0-37880 GCA_905250115.1 Adineta steineri
CCTGGTATGATATTAATTCAACACTTAGACATGTTTTCAAATCCTTCAAGATTAAAAAAGTTTCGAAATCTCAGCAATAATCAAGGAGATCAATTCGATACATCTTCTTTACTTAGAATAAAATTTCACATTTCAATTGCTTAGAGATTAAACTAATAGTTTTAATTCAGATTTGATTAAATAATTCAATATCTCAGTTAGTAAGAAAAAAGTTTAAGTGATCACATAATACTATTTAAAATAAACTCTCAGAACTAATGAATTAAATACTTGTATTATTCTTCTTATACTTATATAAGCATAAGTAAACACTTATCAGTTGTTCGAACAAACTTCAAATCGTTAACTAATATTTTTATTTTAGACAAGTGATTTAATTCATTCGTTAATCGTTCGTGTTGATCAATCAGGTAAATTAAAAAATATTTGAAATAAAAATAAAAAAAAACTTTTTTTAATTAGAAATAAAAATTCATGATAAAGAAAAAGAATGTTCCAATCTTGAAAAAAGTTTAATAAATCTTCAATCTGAAATTGAATCTCGTGTTGATTACAATCAATTTGAACGTTTATGTGATGAATTACAACGCGCATTAGATCGAGAAAAACAAGCACAAGAATTACTTAATGAACAAAATAATCAATTAAAATCTTTAACTGATATTATTCATCAAACACAAAATGAAAAAGATTTTATTCAAGAAAAATTTAATCAAATTATGCAAAATGAAATTCATTCAAAAGATAAAATTCAACACTTAAA
This sequence comes from Adineta steineri, assembly GCA_905250115.1. Taxonomy (NCBI): domain Eukaryota; kingdom Metazoa; phylum Rotifera; class Eurotatoria; order Adinetida; family Adinetidae; genus Adineta; species Adineta steineri. The sequence continues at coordinate 764 of CAJNOI010000567.1, forward strand.
TAAAGCTCATCAACAAATGGATGAAAATGTTAAACGAGCTGAAAAAGCTATTCGTCTTGTTGTCAGGTATATTCTCTTTCTCGTAGAGAAGAGTCCAGTAAACATAAATTGTTTGCTTGTGTGTCCGCAGGGTCAAAAAAACATCGAGGACCAATTTTTTGGAAAAGATATTTCTAGAGGTATTTCGATGCGGGCACTCCGAATTGGAGGTCTGTTGTGTGATCAACGTGAAGGGGAGGGAAGAGATCAAAAAAACATCGAAAACGGATTTTTCACGGTTTTCAATTATTTTTCCAGTAGATGTGAAGACGATACATTTTCACGAGAAAGAGCGTTACTTGTTATTAACCATTAAATGCATAATTCTTTTTTTTTGAAGTGATAAAGAAGCAATTTCAGCATATTGTACTCGAATTAATTCTGTATTGAATGTAACTGAAAAACGTGGAGTCGATAATGTTGAACAGTTAATAACGCAACTACATGCACTTGCTCAACTTCCTCAAAATTTTGATCAAAAAAGATCACCACCAGAAATGGCTTTATGTCAAGTATGTTTTCGTTTTTTATTCCTTTGAAATAAACTTTTTTTCTTTCGATGAAATAGAGCATGGCTTTAGGATTTGTTAATTTATTAAATCGTTTAAAAGAATTATTAAATACAAATAGTAAAGATATTGAATCATTAAAAGAACATTGTCAAATGTTAACAGAACAATTTCGACAAACATCAGCAGAAGAAATTTCACAGATGGATTCATCACAAACAATTATTGTTCAAGCACATCCTGTTAGAGTTCAAGTTAATCATCATCCTCAATCAGCTTTTAAACCAATTAAATCTGAACAACACGATGATTAATTAATATTTATATCTAATATTTCCTTTTTTTTTTGTTTTCTCAGTGTTGTTTCATTTGATGACTTTTTATAAATTGATAATATAGTGAATAGAAAATCAATAAATAGAAGATATCTTATGAATTTTTTTTGTTTTTTTATACTTACAACAATAGTTAAGTTTCATAGACGCAGTGCTTTATGCACGTTTCTTTTTTCGGGTAGACACCACCCACTTGCTAGATAAAACACTGCATAGACGAATAACATTCAACCTAACGACCGTGATCATTTCTATTCAATAATTAAATATCTTATGTTATAGAAATCGATATCATGTAGATATATATTCACGTTCGATGTAATTTAGTTCTCTTAAATATGTTTATTTTGATGGCTAGTTAACTGTTAATAAATGCACTTCCTAACCCATTCATGATTTATTACTGTTTATTTACCAGGGTCGTTTTTAGTATTATCATATAATGAATCAGATCATTTTTTTCGTTCTTTTATATATTATGGGTATTACGCGCTAGATAAGAGAATACAGTTTCTAGATTTTTCTCCTTTCATATTCTTGTCTCTCTGTCCTTTTAATGCATAAAAGCAAACGAAGTTCTGATGAATTTACATATATGAAATGGAATGAAATATTATGGGCTCATCAAAGAAATAAATTTTGTTTCAAAAGATAATATTATCGGCATTTTATCAGAGACGAAATTCTCTACTTTATGGATTCATGAAATGAATCCATATGCGGGACAATATTTTGTCAATGGAAACTACTCCATGATAAAGGACACCCAGGTTGTATGGATTCAAGGTCATTCGAACTAAGATAAACGAATTTTTCAAGTTGAAAACGTTCTTGAATATATTGAAAGGCAGATTTTCATCAGTATATATGAATGACTCGATTATTGTTATCGACGAATGAGGTAGGCTTTTATTCAAACAATAGATTCCTAGAAAAGCACATAAGTATAACATAATGACACACAAAATCCCATGGCGAATCTCGGACATAGTCAAACGCTCGTTCGAAATACTATCGAATTGTTATAGCTGATAACTTCATTATCAGTATTTCTCTTGTAAAACGTTTCTTTGAACATGATTAGAGTTATGAGAAAAAATTAAGACGCAAATATTCACAAGGTCATTGCCTATTCAATAACTGCGATGGACACTGAACAAATCAATACTAAAAATGAATATATCATGAATTTATACGTTAATTTTCAATGAAATATTTTCTCTTATTTCTAAAAGCTAAAAAGTGGATTTTTCTTGTCGATATGCGATTAATATTAATTTAGATTATTAGAACAACTAACCCAGAATAAATTAGACTATTTGTCCATTTGATTGAAACACTTTCTCTAATAAAAAATATAACGCTTAAAATTCTACATAACGTTTTTTAGATATATTGATGAAAGGTAAAAACATACAAATAGATGTCAAATGTAGATGGTCAAGCATAATAAATGACTACGCGTTTTAATTTCAATGACCCTGTTAAAAAAGTAAAATATACGAAAAGATGGAGCGTGAAAAGCGCTACAATTTACAAAAGAACAGTCATAAAAAGATGAAATAAAAAAAAACGAACGAATTCATTTTGTACCAAAAATAAATATCATTTTCGCATGATCGAAATTTGATCGCTCCAAATGTATTACGCATTTTAAAAATAAAAAGTGCAACTATAAAATAAACGGTCTTATGTAAATTATAGAAGTTTTCATGCTGCATCTTTTACGGGACGATAGGGAAGTAAACCGCGTAGTTACTTTACGTTTAAAATAATTTGTTCGTTGCGAAAAATATAAACAGTCTAATTTATTCTGATTCACTAAGTTTTATTCTAAATTTCTGATATAAATGAATTATATATCTAGTTCTTATTTATTTATTGAATGATTCTAAATTCTAATACAAGATGTAACATGAATGACAGAAAAAAAAACAATTTTTTTTTAAAAAGATGCTTTTCCACAAACAGTTTATTCAATTTAGTGAATATATTCACTACTTATATCATGTGCTGCATACACATTACTTGAATAAGGCGGTGATGGATAAAACACTTTACCATTGGATTCAGCCCTAAAATAAAATTTTCTTTAAATAGATTTGAAAAAAAAAGAATTTAAAATTTACATTTTATTTTGAATTGTTGGAGGTAATGGTAATATGTAAAATGATAAAACAACCAGTGAAAAAGCACTGATTATGGATATAGCTAGAGCAACAAGAGCTAACCACCATGCAAATGATAAATGACCTGAAAATGTATTTTTTCCTTGAGCAGCAAATAAACCAATTGTTGCTGATGCAAAAATGACTAAAAAGAAATTATTTACTTTTTTTTTAAGTAAGATTTTAAAACAAACCTGTTATAAACATTGACATAGATGATGCAAAAAATAATAAACCCATAGATCTTTGACATAAACCAACGACAAGTAAAATTCCAGCAATAACATAAAATACTAAAGCAACAACTTCTAATGATTGACTTGTTCGAACAAAATCTTAAATAAAATAAAAATAATGTATAAAATTTTCGAAAAAAAAGAAGAAAACATTTTACCAGGTGGTCCAAGAAATGCATTATTTGTTATATTAGTTGGATATGAACGAGAACTCCAATCAGCACATCGATCATAACCAGCAACCTATTTAAAATAAATATTTAGATTATTTTAATTAATGTAACAAAAAAAAATAAAAATAACGAACTTCAATGTCACATAAACGCCATATACCAATTTTGATTGGAACTGTTCCATAAACAATCCAATCCGATAAACAAAATGATATTAAATAAAGAATAAATGATAAAAAGTAGGATATTAGAGATATCCAAAGACTTGTTAGGCCAATTGAACCAGACACACGAACAAAATGCATTCTTTTTCCTTTCTTTAAACTCGTTCAAATGAAAAATGATAACAAGGAGCAGGTCAACATCGTTCATGCGTTAAATGGACATTAATGCTTTTCTTTCACTATCATTTTTTTTTATCGACCAAACCATTTATTTTGTTCAATATAACAAAAAAATTGTGAACAGATGTCTATGAGAATGATTCATTGATGACAAATTTAATATATGATTACCTACTTCACTGATAAAGGCCTGATAAAAACATAGTTATCCTTCGATCATGATTTTTGTCGTTGTTATAAAATAAGTCACATTGTTGTTGTCGTCACACATGAATGATTAGTAGAAATAAATAAATCGTAACTATATGTTGTCTATAGTATATATTTATTTTATTACGAATGGGTTTGATAGGATCTCGACTGGGTCAATTTAATAATATTCCAAGAGAAAATAATTCATGGCGAATAACAAGTGTAGATTTTGCTAGAAGAATAATTAAAATAAATAAAACAAAATATATTATTGGAGAACATGAATTAGGAAGAGGAGCATTTGGAAGAGTTTATCCAGCACGTCGGTCGACGGATGGTTTGTTTTTTATTTGAAAATATTCAAATAAAACTGTTTCTTTTTCAAGGTGTTAATGTTGCAATAAAAGTCGTTAGTTTAGCTGAAAATTCCGAGATATCTCCATTATTAGGTGAAGCATTTTTAAATGAAATACTTCAATCAAAACGATTATCAGCACAATCAAAACATGTTGTTAGAATGTATGATTTTGATTTTGATCCAGTTGGTCTTGCTTTTATTGTTATGGAACGTGGAGGTTTAGATTTAGAAAAAACTCTTATAAATAAAAGAACAATATCAATTGCTCAACAAAAAAATCTGTGGAAACAAATGTTAAATATTCTTATTACACTTCATAAAAATTCTCTAGTTTGTTTTTATATTTTAAATTAATTTTGTTTTTATAACATTTATTTTATTTTAGGTACATTTAGATTTAAAACCATCGAATCTAGTCTTTTTTGGTGATCGATTAAAATTAGTTGATTTAGGTATTGCACAAAAAGCGAATAGTCGAGGGTAAAAATCATTTTTTTTAATGTAAAACAATAATTTTTGTTTTTAAATATTTAGTCAAGGTCCAAATGGTACATTTGGTTTTACTGCACCTGAAGTTCGTTTAATTCCACATAATTCTTCTCCTCGTTATACACATAAAGCTGACATATGGTCATTAGGTGCGATTTTATATTGGATTAATTATGGACATGGTCCTCAATATGATCAACATGATAGATCTTATCGACCTCCACCGGGAATACCTTCAGCTAGAGATCCGAATATTGTTGATATTCTTCGACATACACTTAGAATGAATCCTCATCGACGACCTCATACTGATTGGCTTGCTCGTCATCCATTTACACGTTCATTTTAATAAATTAATTTTTTTTAATAAAATTGAGAAGAATGGAGAAAAGTTTAATTTTTCTTTTTCGTTTTTCGTCGTCTGAGTAAATTGTGAAGAAGAATATTGAAGCATATCAAATAATTATTTTTGATAAAATCAAAGATCTTCTATTGTTTATTTGAAAAAAAACTGATGAGAAATAAATTATTCTATGTCATTTAACTGATTATAATCACGAGTTTCATTTCTCGTGTGAATAGATAAATTAAAATTTTTATCAAATAAATCTATCAATAGAATTCGAATTTTAATTATTGTTGATAGAAATTAAGATTAAATCATGTATAGAATATTGTACTTGTCAGCAAATATTTAAGATTCAAGTTTTTCAATATAAATCATATTCATCCTGGTATATTTTAAAATATCATAGTCAATTTTAATGACATAGAAAAGAATCTTTACATATTCTAAAATTGATCATTATAAAATAATCTGTCGTAAGAATATATTTCATTATTTTTTATAAAGTAGAGTTTATTACTAAATCTATGTTATTACATGTGTTCTTGATCTTATTGACCTGGATATGCATATATATATTGTACGTAAAAAAGAAAAGATTGCTATTTTCATTGTCGATAATTGATGAGTACATATATATCGATATGGTAAGCTGAACATATACATGTATCTATATATCTAGTTGAATTTTGATAAACTATTTCTATTGACCTTCTTCACTCAATCGAGATATATGTGATTGTTGTTCAAACTCGAGAGTAAAGGTTAAGTTGACGAAGAAAACGTAATCGGCGAAAATGAAATTATTAAGTAATGATTTTTAATAAAATGAATAGATTCATTTTCAATCTTATGCATCGATTTGAAACACTTGATAGATATTAGTTTTCTATGACATACAAACAAAATTTATCAAATTAATTTTTATAAAAAAATAATTGAAAATGTCTACAATTAAATTACACAAAAAAAAATGTCTTCAAATTACAATTAGAATAAAATATATAAACAATTAAATTGTTTCTACAAAATTCTGTGTTGTATTTTTATCTTTATCGATAATATCTTATGATTAAAGTATAAATAAAAGCTTTTTGATTGAAAAAGAGTATGATCTCAATGCTTTTCTCTGCTTCAGTTTATATAGAGATAATTCATGATAAAATGAAAAATCAAAGCACTTTCAATATTCTTAATAGAAATAGATTTTTATCATGAGTCAATTTCGATTTCGATGATGTTGAACAAAATAAAAATATTAGAAATTGTCGAATATGTCAATACCTCATTTTTCAATATATTTTCTTGTATTCACTAATATCAATGGTCATAAGTACAAACAAAGAATAATTTACTTAGAAATACATATTCTATAGGAGAACTTTAACTGATTGTCTTGATATACTAGATAATAGTTGCAAACATTTGATTACACGTATTATTCGTATTTATTATATAGAACTAGAAGTGTAAGCCGCCGCTGCCGACACCCATAATAAATATCGATTTTTTTATTTATATTTTTCTTAATTCTACATCAATTAAAATTCCTAACTAGTTACAACCGCTGCACAACCTTGAAATTTCAACTATAAATTTAAGTTTTATAAGCAATCAGTAGTACGATGTTAGATCAGTTTTAATCCAAAGATCAAAAGTAAACAGTATTGCTTAATTTTGGCAATTATGAATAAACTTAAAAACAAGATATGCAAAAGTTTTCTCATATTCCTTTAGTCAGTTTAAGAATCGAAATTATTAAGTTTTAAATAATATAAACATAGACTGAATAATTAAATAAAGCAATTTCTAATATGAAAAATATCGAAACTATTTCACTTAATTCCATTTTGTTAAATGTATTTATAGATTTCTTTATTTATTATAAAAATAGTCTATATATGTAAGTGACGGAAGAATGTCTCATGAAATTATGATTTTTTCATATAATTAATTCAAGAGAAACTTTTATTTTATTAGAATTTAATATATTAAATTGATAAACGTATAATTTGCTCATTAAGTTTGAAGTATCTTTTTTCCTCTATAAGCGATTCAGAATATCCTCTTGGAAGGAACATTCAGTCTTAATGGATTAAATTTACCACTGTTCTCAATTTATATGAAAAGTATTTTTACTTATTTATTACTATTTAAAAAAAAGAATGGAAGTAATATTTCTCACCTTTCAATTCGATGTAAGGCTTGCCTAAATTTTTATCTTGTTGCTACGGACAATAGAAAGTCATTGCTTCGTTTGAGAGTCATTCAAGATTAATTTCTTTTTTTTTTCTCTATGGCCTATCAGACCTTCTTATTCTCAGGAAACATTACATTTCTTTAAAAAAAAATTCACGTATTGTATCACAATTATTAAATATCGCTTTTGACTTTTAATGGTTAAATTGAAGTTTTCGCAGTTATTTGAATATAAATGAAGATCATGTGAACTATTATCGATTGGAAAATAAACAGCAAGAAATATTCGTTTTTGTTCTGATAACGCCTACTTAATATAGTCATTAGACAGAATAATTATCTATTTCTATTTTTTTTCTTCTTAACTATAAGACTCGCCAAATAAAAAAAAATACCGAGGGACCTAAAAGTCACTTTACCGTACAAAAAATTGCATATCTCTCTCGTGCGTTTCGTACGGCAAGGCTGATTATTTTATCGGTTATAGAAGCATGTTTATTCTTCATTTCAACCGAGACAGACTTAGAAAGAACCTCTACAGAATATTAATACTGGTCCTAACAGAAAAAATTTGTCTTCTCATAGGTAAGAAAAAACTTTCGTGTGATTGGGAAAAAGCTAATTTATTGAAGATGAAATATTATGCAGACATGATAGGAATATTAGTATTCCGTAGAAATTCTTTCTAAGTCTATCTCGGTGAGCAGACTTTCATAACCGGTAAAAAAAATCAACAGCGAAATATGCAATTTTGTTTTTGTACGATAAAGTGACTTTGGATGAAAAGTATAGAAGTATAATCATATATTCTTCATATTTAAGTTAATTCTGTTTCTCGTAGAGAAGAGTCTTGTAAACATAAATTGTCTACTTGCTTGCGTGTCCACACTTCACTGATTGGTCCATAAATTACGTAAAGATATAAAAGGAATTTTTTTTTATAAGGGTTGACCGAAGGGTAATCGTGGTCGAATCTGAAGTCGGTTTTTAAATAAATAGTTTACTAGTAGCGAACACACGTTGATTCTACGAGAAAGAGCTGAGCGTTACTTTTTCTATAATATCGAAGTGTATTATATAATTTTATTTTTCCATATTATACAATAAAATATGTTCTTTATATGATCTATATAAATATGTATGTTTTATTTTGATATATTTCTATTTATCATGTCATTAGTCATCTGACAAATCTCATACGTTTGACATGATTTATTATTATAATTAGTAAAAACGTCTGAATCTATTCTTTTGTTATTTTATTTAATTGATAGAAAACATCCTTAGATGAATTTTAATCTTGCTAATTTATTTTATTAATAAAATATTTTATAAAATGATCTATGTAAGTTTGATATTTATCGATTTTTTTTTCTTCGGTTCAAATGAAAGAAAGAAAAAAAAGTACATAACAAGTAGAATAAGACAAAGTGGTGAACGGGCAAAAGTCAACATTTTTTCTTCTCTCTCCCTTTTTCTTTTCTCAATGAAAGAGAATATTCAACCATATCAAATAATTATCTCCTAATGAAACAAAACGTTTCATTTCTTCTTTTTTTTTTCTGTTTATTTAAAAAAGAAATGTGAATAGAATAAATTTTTTATTCTTATTCACATAATCTAGCTGATTAGGATCATTAGCATCTCATTCCAGTCATAACAAACTTATGTTTTTCTTTTCTCTCTGAACATATAGATGATTAATGTTTCTTTTTTTTCTCACCACGAAGATAAAAAGTCTCTTGAGATATTTTACATCATCATCACATCATCTACATACTTTAAAGACAATCATCATAAAATGAATCTTAGCTTAAGGCAAGATGACAACCTTCTTTCAAGGATAGATTCTCTTTTATAGAATAGAGCTCATTATTATGTCTATGTCATTATATATCTTCTTTTCTTTTTTCTTCTTCTTCATCTCATTCAAATATATATCGATGCTTACATAAAATATAAGAAAGAAAAAAAAAGAAGATTTTTATTTTCATTGTCGATAACTGATGAGTATATATGATTCGATACGGTAAGATGAACACACAGACACACGCATAGGTATAGATATATACCTATTTGAAAAATTTACCAACTATTCTTATTGGTCATTTTTATTCAATCGAGAGAAAAAACGAAAGAAAGATTGATTGTTGTCCGTTAGCCCTACGGTGGTCATATGTCGAACTTAATAAAAATAACAAAGAAAAGGAACTACCTATTGGTTCCATTTGAACAAATATATTCTTCAAAAGAGATCAAACAAGTGACATTTTTTCTTGATGATGGATTAATTATTCGAGTAAGAATAAAGAGAAGAGAAGAAAAAAAAAGGTTCATTCATTTTATTAGCTGAAGTATGATGTAAAAGATTTCTTCTTTTTTTTTTTATTTTTTGTATAAATGAGAATGAATCTAGTTAAAATGAATTGAGTTCATTAGATATTTGACACATCCCAGTTGTTCTTTATTCTCTTTTCTGAACATTGTCTTGTCGAGTAGAAATATAAATGAGAGATGACAATTAACATATTGATCATTCGATAGACTAGTGTCTATCGTTGTTCTTCGACAAGCTTTTGACTAATTGACATTGTGATGGGATATGGCTTTTTCTTCTTTTTTTTTTCTTCTTCTTATGTGTTGGTCAAGCAACACTCACTTTCATTTCGTTTCAGATTGATGACGACATTCAATGTTATTATTCTTATTAATATTAGTTTATTTGGTCAATGGAATAAAGATCAATAATCAATTTCTTCAAGAACCTGAAGATGTTGAAACAATAATTGGATCAACATTAATTCTTCATTGTCGAACTGAACCACTTGATGAAAATCAAGTTACTTGGTGTAAAAATGATTTTTGTACATTAGGAAAAACACGAGATTTACCATTCTATCCTCGATATGAAATTATTGGACAAGCTCATCAAGGTGAACATCATTTTAAGATAGTAAATGTCTCATTAGAAGATATGGGAATGTATCAATGTCAAATTCGAGCCGGAGCAAGACGAGCTGGTTCAATGTCTCGAAAAGCTAAATTAACTGTTTTACGTAATGAATTTTTAGTTTATTTTTTGAAAATCGAAATATTACATTTTCATATTTTATAGAAATTCCAACAAGTTTATCATTAGATAGTCCAATTGTATTAATAGAAAATGTTTTATCATTTATTGTATGTCGAGCGCAGAATGCAATGCCTGAAGCTAAACTTTCTTGGCATTTACCAAAATCGATTAGTTATTTATCTAAAAATGATTATGCTCTTATATCTGATCAATCATTAAGAAATTCAATTTCAAATATAACATTTATACCCAATAGATTATATCATGGCAAACTTATTCAATGTCAAGCACATTCATCAGCAATTGATATTATGAATAAAACAATGATAACCCAACAATATATTCAAACAATTTGTAAATATTTTTTCTATGAGAAATTTATTTATCTATATTTTTTTGTTTATGTATAGTTTCACCGGAAATTAATATTAGTTTAATTGGTGAACAAACAGAAAATGAAAGAATTAATATTTCTTGTAATGTTTATTGTCGACCGCATTTGGAGAAAATCAAATGGTTTAATGGAAGTTCTTTATTAAATTTAACTGATAAAAATCATTTTGAACTTTTATTAACAAGATATATGCATAAAAATCAGATTATTTGTCAAGCAACAAATCAAGTTGGAATACAAAATCAATCAATTACACTTTTAATTAATTGTATGAAATATTTTATAGAGATTTTTTTTTCTTTTAAATTTTTGTTTTTTTTAGATAAACCGATATTTATAGATAATTATGGAAATCAAATAAAAAATTATTCAGTTATTTTAGTTGAAGAAGGAGAATCTGTTGAAATTCAATGTTTAGTTGATTCATATCCATCGTCATATATATCTTGGATATTTAATCAGCAGACTATGTTAAAAAATGAAACATCTTTGAAAATCTCTAATATTCAATCAACAAATCATACAGGTGTTTATATATGTAGTGCAAATCATTCGATATTTGGAATATTTAATCGAAGTATTCGTGTTGCATTAAAAGGACCACCGGAAATGATTAGTGAAACAACAGTTAATTCAATTTATGTTGGACAATCAATTCTACTTGTTTGTTCAATATCAACTGATATTCCTATTGAAGTTTGTTTTTTTTATCGAAAATTCTTGAAATATTTTATTTATTTTTTTTTAAAGAATATCTATTGGTCACGCGAAGGACATTCAAGATTAAATTCAAATGAAAAATATGAAATAAGTGAAAATCGTAGTGATGAATTAATTGAATATAAATTATTAATAAAATTTATTTTATCATCAGATGAAGGTGATTATATATGTACAGGTATTAATCAATATGGTTCATCAGCAACAAAATTTCAATTACGTGTTATTAATTTAAAAAATTATTTTATTCAACGTTCATTTTTATATGGATCAATATTTCTTGGTCTATTTTTTTGTTTTATTTTAATAAGTTTTTCATTAATTAATCATTATCGACAAAAAAATGATCAACGAATACGAAAAAAATCTTCAACAACTGATGAAACAATATCATCTTTAGCTAAACAACAAGAAAATATTCAACATGATTATCAAGATGAAACAAATTCAAATATTGATCAATATCTTTATCATGAACAATTAATTAATAATCATCAACGAAATGTAAGATTTTTATCTTACTTCATTTTATAAATAATATAGAATATCTATTTTAGAATATATTTCATTCATCACAAAATGATCTATTTTATTTCAAAGATAATATTGAAAGATTTTCAACTGTTGTTTAAATATATATACGATCACTGGATTTGTAAAACAATTTTGTTTTCTCTATTGTCAACTTTTTTTTCTTTTTTCGATTAAAAACAAAAACAAACTTAGATCGTTACTTTATAAGAAAAAAAAAATATTTCGATTAATTACATAATCACTATAGATATTTTTTATCATCAAAAATCGTGTTATTAAATTGTCTACTTAATTTAATTTCATAGAGACTATTACTTGAATTAACATTATAGTCTGCGTATATATAAGTAATCCAATTTAGACTTTCGATTTTGTTAATCAATATTGAATTTGATGGTGACACACTATAATGATACGAAAATATTTAACTTATATGTAATTAAAAATATAATAAGCATACGTATCTTTTACTAAAAATATCTCGAATTTGAATGTCCTGTAGTATTTAACGTCGTTCTCATTATTGAAAATAATAAATTGTCCAAGTTCATGATGATGATAATTCTTTTTCTCGTAGAGAAGAGTCCAGTAAAAATTAATTGTTTGCTTGTCTATCCTCAGGGTCAAAAAAACATCGAAAACCAATTTTCTGGAAAAGACATTTCTAGAAATATTTAGATGCGGGGACTTGGAATCTGAGGTCTGCTGGGTGGTTATGATGAGGGGAGAGAGCAAAGGTCAAAAAAACATCGAAAATCTATTTTTCACGGTTTTCAATTGTTTTTTCAGTAAATGTGAGGAGGATGCATTTCTATGAGAAAGAGCTAAGCGAATTCTCGGACAAGCGTTACTCGTTTTTATACAAAAATAATTATAAACAAATACCGTTCTTCTTGAGACTCGCTCAACTCTTTCTCGTAGAAACGATGTATCTTAACTATCAGTAAACTATTTATTTAAATAATTTCAAAACCTAACTTCAAATTCGTATTCCTCGATCCTCATTAACCTTCAGTCAACCCTTATAAAAAAGTGGTCCTTTGTGTAAAAAAATTTCAAAAAACTACCACCAGATTCGTATTCCTTGACTCCGATTACCCTTTGGTTAACCCGTATAAAAAAAGTTTCTCTTATATCTTTAACCAAACCTTGGACCAATCAGTGAAGTGCGGGCATACAAGCAATCAAGCAGATAATTTATGTTTGCAAGACTCTTCTCTACGAGAAAGAGAATGAAAGTAACTAGAGCTTTCGATGCGAACCTTGCCATTATGTTCTTAATGTTAATAAACATTTTTATTATCTTTTGTATGTATTGCAAACGTTTATTATCATTTTATTTGAAGTTTATCTTAAAAACGGAAGTGTGTTAATTGATCTTTTCTTTTTCTAGTTAGTTTTAATGTTCAATTTGTTGCACATACGTCACATTAATGTAATTATTTAAGAAAGAAAATTTGTTGTTTTAATAAGCATTACTTTTCAGTAGCATATCGAAGATTTATTTATTTTTATTTTAATAGATTTCTTGTTAACTAACTTAGAATTTCATTTGAAAAATAAAATAAGAGATATATATGATCAACTTACATTCCTTTTCTAGGACTATCTATTTACCATTCTACGTATTTTCTTACCTAACTTCATACATTTCTATCATAGATTTATTTATCTACTAAATTTTCTATGTAACTTTTATTGAGCTATTAAATCATGTATTTATAAACCATCTATTTACTATCTATTCTGAAAAAGTCAATAGGACTTAGTCAAATACATTGGACGATTTTTATATACATAGTATAAGTCAAATCTACAATAAAATATTGCCTTGAAAAATGTGTCTTAGAATAGTTTTTCTTTTGTATACTTGTACTCTAGAATTTCTCAGTGGATTGGCTTAATGACTTACCTAGGACTCACTAGAGATTTTACATTTTTTAGAGGACTTCTGAAGGACTCTATAAAGGAGAGTCAATCGGGATAAATCAATTGATTGTTTATTTCAATATAAATGAAATCTTGATTTTTCTAAAATCTCTCGAAAAACGTATATCAATATTCTTATCGAATTGTTCTAGTTACTTTTTCGAATTCAAAACGAATAATCTTGAACACGATTTTATTATATATTTTTTAGGCCTATGAATATATTATCGATTTATTCATATTATTCGATATCTGATCTTATTGTTCCTGGCGTGATCACGATCATATACACTTGTAATTCTGAATTGTACAAATCTTGCAGATAATTATTTCAATAAACTCATAGCCGATATTTTATTATGTAAAGTTTTAAAATACATTTCCGATCAGACCTATCTTATTAAAAATAGAGCATACTGACGTCGATGCAAATGTTACACGTTCAGCACAAATAAGAGAATTTTAATAGCATTACAAAAATAAACCAAAATAGATTTTTTCATGCGTATAAATATAAAGTCATTAGTAAATTTGTTAAAATTATTATCGAATAAAATTAGATATTAAAAGTGACAAAGGGCATCACAATCTGATGAAGAATAAAGCGAGTTATTTTAAACCTGATAATGGAATCTATATTGACGATAGATTGTCGTCGCTTCATATGATAATCTTAACGTTCTTTCTTGTAAGATTAAAAACTTAATATTTTTATCTACTATATCAATTAGATTTTGTCGAATGGGACCTATTTTATTAAATAATTTTTGCTATTTAAATTTTCTTATTATTATCCTGATGACTTTCGACAGCTGTTTATATTCTGAAATAGATAGTAGCTATTACGTTTAGAGAAAAACAATTATCTTACATATATATGCTTTAAACTGAATATACGCATGAAAATATTTATTTATAAGAATAGATAAGTAAATTCATTTAATGAGAATAAATAGAAAAAATTAATCTAACATATTTATACTCATTTTTGTCAGATTTTTAGATTTCTATAGAAATAATAAAATGTAAGTTCAAAAGAAGAAATAAATTGAAAGTGTCGCTAATTGTGTAGATATTAAAATAGCAACGCTTTTACTAAGTCATGTCTCCTATTACACTTTAACAATAGAAATCTTAAGTGCGACACATAAAGTAAAGTTTCAGTCGAATTTGTATTCATTCAGTTGAATTTTATTATCGTCATTTTCAACAAACGTTCATATTCAATTCGGATAGAGAAAATGATTGAAACAGTTGAAATCATTTTCATTATGCAAATAGTTGCTTTCCTATTTGTTTTCCTAGTAATGTCAACCTATATGTTACCAGTTATCTTACATCGACGTTTTCATAATAGAAATAATATTCTAGTGGGTCATTTTTGTCTACTAAATATTGTTTGTTGTATGTATTGGATTATGTATTTTGCATTATCTATGTATAATCCAGCAATTTTCTATCAATCTATTATTATGTGCATTTTTGATCGATTTTTATCAGTCGTTCTCAATTCTTTAGTGGTTTACTCTTTAGCATTAATTACGATTAGTCGATGTTTTCGAATTATCTATCCAAATCTGAGATTATTAAAGACGCGAACAGGATTTTTTATGTCATTTGTTGTACAATGGATGATTTCTATTATTTTAACAATACCATCTCTTGTTATCGATGTGCAGGTGAGAATAATCTAATACAAAAATTAGAATCGAATATTTAGAAGAAGAATTTATTTTTAGGCATGTGCATATCATAAACCAGCACCTGATTGGAATTATTCATATATTTTATTGATTATTGTCATAATTCCTTCGATTCTCTTTATTATCTTCAATTTAATCATTTTTTTCTCTGTGCGAGCTTCGACGCTCCGTGTTCGTCCTATAAAAACAGTCACATTATCCAATAAGAACATTATTATCAATCATCAAAAGCGTACTCGTGATATACATATACTCAAACACATGGTTTTCCTTTCTACCATGTTTATTGTTGGATGGGCACCTCTCTATATTCTTTCAGCAGTTGATTTCAAACAACACGTACCAGTAGTAATATATTTATTGCTACAATTTCCACCTGTTTTAAGTTCAATCGTAAATACAATAGATTTATTTATCTATAATTATGAACTTCGAAAATATTTAAAACAACAATTCATGCATTATTTTAATTTCAACCGAAATTAAACTGAATAAACAATATTAATTTATAGTTTCGAATATAATTCAATATTAGACTCTCTTGACTATTGCTGTAAAATATATGTAGCTGGAAAAGAATGATATGTATAGATAAAATAAATATTAATCAATAACAAACATATCTACGCATACAAAAAAATAATTTAGTTTCAAAAAAAATAAGATAAATGGGTTGCTGTGGGTGAGGTCAGGGTGAAAGTAGACAAAAAAACTTGCACCTATACCTAGTGGCGCCGCCAAAGGTGGGCTCAGCCCACCTTAGCCTAAATTCATTAGGCTCGAGCCCATCCTAGTCTAAATTCCAGGCGCCGCCGCTACCTACACCTACCCACACCCTCTTTCTCTAAAACATTTTATAGTTTATAAATTTATTTTATTTGATTATAAATGTCTGATAATCATTTTATCCTTCGATTTTATACAGAAAACTTAAATAAGATGTTCAATAGATACTATTTGATTTTCATCGATCGAAATTTTGAATCTTAATGGATCATTCAATGGTTGTGATTGAGAACGTGGTGAGCATGCTGCATTTGCAAATATAATTCCATTCAATTGTGTATAAACTCCATAATCACTATGTATATGACCAAAAACTGAGAGTAAAGGTTTATTTAGTTTTTCTAATCTTTTTGTTAAATTATATTCTAAATCAACATCTTCTCCGTTCGATGAAAATGGTGGATTATGAGTTATTACAACATGTGAATTTAACGGAATATCAGACCATATTGAATCTCCTACTGGACGCCATTTTGAACCATAGATACGAAGAACATCATCGATAATAATTTGTTCATTTTCTAAAACTCGTCCATGATTAAGAGATAGATTTGAAATAGTTTCATGATTTCCTCCAATAATTAATTTATGTTTAAATGGAAGTTCATTTAACCATTGATCAAAATCATCAAATGGTTTTATTCCACGACTAAAATTAGTTATATCACCAGCATGTATTAATATATCACCATTATGAGAAGATTTTAATCGATCTGTTAATTGACGATGACGTTGATGTGTATCACTTATACAAACAACTATCCAACTTTTACTTGTCGATGACATTTCGCAAATGAATTTTTTTATTTAGAAGAAAAAAAACACAAAATATTTTTCTTCTCCGATGAATCATCATTTATGATTCATGTTGTTCTTTTAATCATTCATAATAATTGAAAACATGATTATATTCTAAGAAGTTTATTTGAGAGAAAAGAAAATGTAAATGTTTCTAATGTTTAATACATCCACCAGATTTATTATCACATTTTGTTCCTTGTGGACAACAATGTCGACCATCATCACAACATACACCCTAGAAAAAATTATTATTCGAAAATAAAAATATCATTAAACAAAACTTTACATTAGGAAAAGTACAACAAGCATATTGATCAGAATTTGATTGAGAAATTTTACAACAAGTTTGATTATCTGGACAAGCTAAATCTGTTAATCCACATTTGTTTTCTATTGAAATTGTTTGATTTAATTGACAAGTTAAATGATTTTCATCACAAATATATTTATATGGACAACAAATTGAACCATCTGAACCACAACATACACCCTAAATTTAAATTCTTTTTATTTATATGTGCTATAGATAGATCCTCTGTTGATATTTCGATCGGACCTGCCGTTCAATTACTACTGAACATACACGAAAAAATCTCGCCCCAAAAAAATTCTTTTTTTGTTCAAAGCGCCAGGGTGGGTGTGGGTATGGACTCCGCTTTTATTCACCCACACCCACCTTCAAGATGGACACATGTTTGATCATTTCAGGTCTTCTATCTGTGCTAAAATTTCATCTCGACTGGTTTTCGAGCTCTGAAAATCGATCAAAAACAAAATCTTACATTTGAATAAGCACAACATGAATAACTATTTTTATTATTATTATCTTTATTTGGACAACATGTTGAAGTTGATGAACATTTTGTTTTTCCATCTGGACATGTTTGTTGTGGAGTAGAAGTTAATGGAATTAATGATGATTTTATTTCGATTGAATTAATAATTGAAGATAAATGTCGAATACATCTTGAACCTGAATCATCACATGAATATCCTTCTCCACAACAATGCATCTAATTAATTTTCAAATAAAATAAATGAAAATATATTTATTTAACAAACCTTGTCAGAACAACAAGATGCTTGAAGGTATGGACAACATCCATATGAACCATCAGTTAATTCACAACAAGTTGTTTCTTCTGGACAAAAAGATTTTTCATCTTGAAATTAAAATAAAAAAAAGAATTTTAAAATTTTTGTTTTTAATAAAAACAAACCAGGACATTGAATTGTTGAAATAGATAATTTTGTTAAAGTTTTATTTATAGGTTGAGCTTCTTTTTTTGTAAACCATGGAATTGATATACCTTTATCACATTTATTTTGTTCAATATTACATGTATATCCATGTGGACAACAATGACTATGATCACCTTTTATATACATCCGATTTCTAATTTAAATCTCTTTCTTTTTTTTTAATAATAACTTACTACAACAAACAGCATCAGCTAGAATTTTTAAAGTATGAAAATAGAATATTATTATTTTAATTTAAAGAGAATTACGTAATGGACAACAACCAAAATCACCGGATTGTAATTCACAACATGTTTCACCTGAAATAAAAATTTATTTTCTTTATTTTTTCGAATCGAATAAATCAAACCATCAGAACAGGACATATCGCCTAAAATTAATTTAATAAATAATAATAATAAAAAAAAGTAATCTTCTCATACCACCAGGACATACAATACTATAAGATTTTTCAAATCCTTTTTGACATCTGGAATGTTCAACATCACATGTATAACCAGTTGGACAACAATGAAGATGATCACCTAATATTTAGTTTGTTTTTCATAAAAATTATATAATTAAATTCTTTTTACTACTCACTACAACAAACAGCATCAGCTATTAATTATAGAAAAAAAAAATAAAATAAAATAATTATTGAAAAGAACTTACGAATAGGACAACAACCATATTGACCTGATGATAATAGACAACATGATTCACCATCAGGACAGGAACTAGATAAATATTTATTAAACTTTCTTCAATATATTAATTCATTTACCTTTGTCCATCTATTTAAAAAAAACAGAAAGAAATTATTTATTGAAATAATATTATTTTAACCTGGACATGGAACTGATCCGATTTGAATTGGAATAGATTTTAATGGAAATTTTAGCTAAACAAATCAAATAAAATTTATAAATAAAAACAATTAATTGAATTTACATCATTAGGACATCCATTTATACATTGACTAATTATTCCTATAGATAATATAACAACGAAGAATTGCATGGGAGTATATTTTCTAGAATAAACTAAATATTGAATATAGATTTCTATATAAAGTAAAATGAATTTTTCTATTGTTTAAATAAAATAATGAAAATTTTCAATCGATTGATTTTGTATAACCAGTAAAGAATAACAAACGAAAGAGGCCGCTTATCTATGTATTACACTTATATCAAAATGGTTCACATTTGTATACAAAAGAACAGATGTATGTTAAGAATGAAGTTTTTATGATGCTCTCTCTCCCATTGAATGTAAATAAACTTTAAAAAAAAATCTATTTACTCTACTGTAACAGAAAGACAAAGGAAATGCATGGTACTAGTTTATTTATATATATTCTTACGATTAATAGTAAATATTTAGTCATATCGTTGTAATTATTCATTAATATATTTAGATATATTAATAGTGCTAACATATGTTAGTATAGGATGTTCAGATGCATGTAAACCATCGTATATATCATATGATTAATTCGATCATCGAATATGATTTGTTCAGCTACAAATATTTTTAGATTTAATATAATTTCAATTTTATGTAATCATTTATTATAACTTGATATAAAAGATATTTTCTTGCTTTTATAAAAAATAATAATTAATAAATATACTCAATCCTATTTTTTTAAGTCAAATTAAGTAACTAACCAAGTTTATTTAAAAATTCTTTTTTTTGTTATAGAATTATAGGGTAGGGGTGTCGTTGGGAAAATGATATGATACCCGCACCCACATGCATTCTGTCATTTGAAACCTTGCGTGAGACAGACATGACAAGTATTCAACCAATACCAACAAGTTTATTATTAGTTTGTTTCTCTTTGTGAATTACTTTTAAAAATTAATAGATCGTGGTTACTAAAATTTTATTAGAAAATGAACAATATGAGTATTAAAATCACAGGTGACAAAGTAGATTAGACAAAAACTTTAAAAATATAAAAAAATGAAAGTTCATCTTAAAATAATATAAATCTTCTTATTTTCGAGGATTTGTTAAATAATCAACCATCGCAAGCCAATCAGGAAATTGTGCTGGAAATTTGGCACTAACATAAAAAATACGACCTATACCTTTCAATCCAAGTCTTTGTACTTCTTTCTGAATTTCTTCCCGAAATCTTGGTTCTTCTTCATCATCAATTTGATCCATTTTATTAACAACAATATCATAATCTAATCCAATTGCATCTAATAATTTCATCATACTTGAATTTTCTTTAACTGTATATGTAACAAGAATAATGCGATGTGTTAATCCTTTGAAAAATGACATATATTGCATACTCATATATGATACTTCATCATTTTTACCAGGAATATCCCAAAGAGTAAAACCTTTGGCTGCATAAGATTGTATTTCAAGAGTGGTTTCACCAATTCCTGTTTCAGCTACTTTCTTTCCATAGAGTTTATTAAGCATTGTTGATTTTCCAGCAGATGTTACACCAAAAAGCGCAATATTATTACCTTCCAATCCAAGTGGTTTAGCTTCTTTTGCTAATTTACTAATTGCTCCTTTTGCTTCTTTATCATTATCTGCAATAGCGTCGAAAGATGTTAATTTCTTTTTCTCTAGCTTTTCTAATAATTCCACCATTCGTTCATGTAATTTTTTATATTGAGCATCTGCTTCACGATCTTTTTCTTTTTGAGCTTCTTCCTTTCTTTGCATTTCTTCTATTAACTTTTTATTATCTAATTCTGCAAGCCGCGCGCGTTGTTCGTTTTCAAGCAATCGCATACACTTTTCGTCAATCGATGGCTCTAAATAAAATGAAAGCTCAATACCTTTTTGACAAATGATTATTCAAAATCTTTATCAATGTTTGAATTTTGCCCCCCGGAAGAATAATTTAAATATATCTCATATCAAATTTTATTCTATCAAACAATTGAAATAAAATAAAGTATACAGTTTTATATAATTGAAATTGTCTTAAGAATATTATTCGAAATAACATGAATCGATTGACTTACTTGATTCTTTACCAAGACCAACTGCATTGAGTAATATTCCAACAGCCTGAGCTCCTACAGGAATCACCGAAAGCCATGACATGCTTTGATAGAATAATCTAGTAAATCTGAAACGTATATAATAATCAAGATATTGCCTTGCGTTGCATATATACGTATATGAGATTATCAGAATGACTAAATAAAAAAAAAATATAAGTGTTAGATAGTGATGTGTTCTCCTTCTCTCTCTCATATACTGTTTTTTTCTCTTTTGTCGTTCTTGGTGTTTTCCTTTATAATATATGTGATGGACTTTTCCATTCTTGTCATACGTATGTTATGCACGAAATTAGAATTCAACCAGATGTCGAAACTGCCCATGCAAAATTGGAATGTTTTAATTGTGTCTAGACAAATTCTACATCTGACTGAAAATTTTCACTAGGCAAAATTAGAATTCCAATTTTGCCTGAATTCTATTTTTGCCTATAACATATATATATATATATTATTTAGTTTTCAATCTACCATTATATACACACATATGCAGTGATCCAATTTTCTCTTCTTTTATTTCTCTTCTATATATATCAAATTTTCACATTATCATATCAGCACATATTCTCTTTTTATAATAGATACAAAAGTAATATGCAGAAAATGAACATCTAATTTTAATAAAAGAACCAAACAAAAATTCCTATATCAAAATTATTAAAAACAAAGTACAACTAATTTTTCAAAAAGAATTGATTAAGAGATGCACATTAATATTTATTTTTAATTTACAGATACTTGAATATAATAATACTTTCTAAAAATAACTGTAATAGCTATTGATCACTGATAAAATACCGAGAAGAACGAGATTCTATTATTATATATCAACTTATAACCACAGAATTTCTTTTCATTTAATATTTTCAACTATTGCATAGGTAGTTGATTAACTCAAAATCAAAATGTCTATAACTCTTTTCTAATTACATTCCTTTCGAATAATAACATTTCTTTGGTGACGTGTTTAAATGTTCTTTTTGTACAAAAAAAGTCAATGTACATTAAACAAAAAAAAAAGAAACAAAGTTGTCATAGATAAAACTTTAAGTGTAGACGATAATAAAGTGTTTATTTATTTACTATGATTTAGAATAATATTGTATATATATGTATATATATGATCATAAAAGAATATAAAATAAATTCTTTTTTTTGTCAAGTTCATAATAAAGTAGATATTCGTTAATTTCCTTTTGTTAGAATCCAAGTGGAATCAAGGTTGATAAATACTTAAATTCATTCGATTTCTATTTTTTTTTCTTTTTTTATTTTACGTCTAAATGTTTGCTATTCAAAGCGATGGTAAACATTTAAAAAAATGATCGATTACTTTAAGTTTTCTATCTGCTTATTGAGACGACAAAGAGAGAGAAAAAGAAAAGCGTTGCTACCATATTTACTTACTTTAGTTTATATAAAAAACATAGAAGTTTTTAGTTTCATTAGTAACAACAATAAAACAGTCGTTTTTATCATTGTCGCGGTGGTGTAAAAATAAAACGTAACAATGTCAGTGGTGTCTCCAACACCACACGTCGGATATAATAATCGAAGACAATTATCACCAAATAAGAAAATGGCATTACCAACAATTGAACATCCATCACAACGAATGATTGATAGTTATAGAACTTCATTAGATGTTCAAGGTAATTCAGCAGATGGACAATTTGATTCAAAATCTTCAAATTTTTCGGATTATATACCTGATATTCCAGAAAATGTCAATGTAGTCTACGGAGAAGATCGAGATAAAGTTCGTTTACCTATTTTTGGTAAGAAAACAAATAAATAAATTAAAAGATTTTATAAAATTAAATAATTTTAAAGGTCGTCGAGCAGAAACTAGAGCATCATCTTGTAGTAGTTCAAGAAAATCTCAAACTCCACAAACATCTCGACTTATTATTGATGAACTTGAAGTAACATTAAGAGAAAAAGTTCGTTCTCAATTTCATAATGTTCGAACAAAATTTCGTCATGCAGCACACAATGATCCAAATGGAAAAATTGATCGTCAAGCTTTACAACATTTTATTTCGACAATTTTTGGTACACAAAAACAAGTTGCACCAATTCAAATTGATAAATTATTAGAACGACTTAATCTTAAACGATTTAATAAAATTAGGTTAGAATAATATATTTCGTTTTTTTAATATTCCAATATTATTTCTATTTTTTAATTAACAAAAAAACAGTTTTGATGACTTTATTCTATCAGTATCAACTGGTCAAGATCTTCCTAATTGGGTAACAAGACAAATGTCAGGAAAATCAGAAAAATCATCAAAAAAAACAGCAACACAAATGTTTCTTATTTTAAAAGAAAAAATTCAAACAAAGTAAGATTTTATTTTCTAAATTTAATATTCAATTTACAATTTATAATAGAGATAAAGATGTAATTAATCTATGTCCTTCAATAGCTGGTGGACCATCTTCACGAATATTTAAAGTTTATTTACGTGATGCTATTAATGATATGGGTTATCGAATAACTGATGCTGAATTTGATAAATTATGGGACAGGTTAGTTCCTTGTTGTTTTTTTATATAAATTTTATTTTTGTTTTTCGAAAAAGATTTGAAACAAATGAACAGAATGCAGTTACATCGGAAAGATTCTTAAAAGCTTTTTGCAACGATGTAACTGAAAAAAAAGAAGAAGAAGATGAAGAAGATGAAATATCAAATACAAATCGAGAATATTGTATGGTAAAATGCCATTCACCTCGAATGAGAAATGTTCAATCGTCTCGAAGTGATAGGGATTTAAGAACACCTGTTTTCCATAGTAAATAATATTATTATTTATCATAATATTTCATTGTAGAATTTAGGTACACGAGGTAGATTAGATGAAAATCAAGTTCAAAAATGGCTTAATTATAAATTTCCTCATGGTTTTTCTGAACTTGAACGTGCACTTGAATCTTTAGATCCAAAACAATCAGGAACTGTAAATTATTTTTTTAAAAGAAAATGACTTTTTTTTCTTAAATAACAAAATTTTAGTTACCACGTGAACGATTTCTTGAACAATTAAAACGATTTGGTTTAAATTTAGAAACACCATTGTTAGAATTCTTTTTAAAACGATTAAATGTTGATTTAGCATTAACAAATGATGGAATACCTTATCAAGAAGTTATTAATGCTTTTAAACAAAGTACAGATCCAACAAAAAAAAGAATTAATTCTGATAATCCAGTGTATGTTCGATTTTATTTTAATATTTAAATAAATTTTTTTAAAATTATTTTAGATATATTGAAGATGATCGTCAAACAGCATTGGAACGAAAAATTGATCAAGCATTAACAAAGAATTCTGAACGAATTCAAGATGTATTAAAACGTGCTGATCCATCTCATAGTGAATTAGTTTCTATTAATACAATTCGAACAATTATTGAAGATTTAATTGATTATACATTAAAACCTGATGAATATCATCAATTACTTAAAAATATTCCAATGGATCAAGATGGAAAAGTTAGATACAATGATTATTTAAAACAAGTTGCAGATCGCGCATCTCATTACCCAGAAGAAAAACAATTACATAAACCAAAGTATATTTGAAATTTTTCTTTTTTTCTCAAATCTAATATTTTACTTTAGAATTCCAAGATATGATTTTATGGTACCAACAAGTACTCGAGATAAAAACAATACAAAACATTTAATTCCAAAACATTGGGAAAAATTAAGTAATCATTATAATAATGTTCAAGAAAAAAAACGACCTATCAATGAAGTATGATTTAATTATTCTTTTTTATTTAAAATCTAAATTTTTTTGTTAATTTAAAGTTATGCGAAATATTAAAAACATTAGTTCGAGATCGTTATAAAGATGTTGAAGATGCATTTCGTCATATTGATCGTGGTTCATATGGTGAATTAACACAAGATTTATTATATGATTTACTTAAACGGTTTGTTTTATTTTCAAAAATTGATATAAATAAAAATTCTTTCTTTTCTTCAGTCTTTCAATTGAACCTGAAATAACACGTTCGGAAATCGATTTAATTTGGGAACGTTGTCTTTTAAAACGTGATGGAACTTTAGATTTTTATCAATTTTTACGTCAATTTGGTTATTCAAAACATTCTGCACATTATCCAAATGCTCGACAACGTCCACCAAGAAAAGGTGATTCTGATCTTGTATTAACATCAAATAAACTTTATGGTGAATCTATTATTGTTCATGGAAATGTACGAAATATGGTTCGAACAAATGGAGATAAATTACGACGTATGTTTGCTGAATTAGATCCATATAGAACTGGTTATGTTCAACCGGAAGAATTTGATGAAACTTTATTAGAACTTTGTCCAGAACTTAATCAAGAAGATCTTTATTTAATTAAATCAAAATTACAAACATTTGATGATCCAAGGTAAAAAAATTTTTATTTCGTAAAATAATTTATTTTTTATATTTTTTCAAAAGAATGAATTATGTTTCATTTTTGAAATATTATACACCAAATACAAAATCAATTAATCATACTGATTATTCAACTAAAAATTCATTATCAATCAGTAATGAAAATCCATATCGTATGGCATCTGATCAATTAATTTTTACTCAAATTTGTATTAAACTTCGGCGAAAAGTAAAAATTTAGTTTTATTTTTTAAATTTAAAACAAAATCTTTTTGTTTCTTTCTAGTTATCGGATTTATATTCACAATTACGACGAACATTTAAACAACAAGATAAACTAAATTGTGGTTCTATTCCTATAAAAATCTTCAAAAATATTCTTCATCAATATGGATGTTGTTTAAATGATGAAGAATTTTTCATCTTAACATCACATATTGATACACAATTAGATGGAACAATTAATTATAATTATTTTCTTCAACAATATATTAAAAATGTTTAGATTTTTCAATTATTTACTTTTCGACTTTATAGAACAAACTATTTATATATCGACTAACAATCACGGTGATTCTAATAAATTTTTTTTTCTACAAAATAAAAAAAACTAAACTACTCATTTTATTTGTAATATGATCTATTGCAGTGTTTCAGCCAGGTTTATTTTTCCGGGTGGGCGAATCGAAGCTTCGGGTGGACGCCGCCCAGTCGCTAGATAAAACACTGATCGGTTGTGGATGTGAGTATGGACGAAAGACTAATAAAACGTCCACCTACCCTACTGTAACATAACTCTGCCACACATGGCTAGTCGATTAAAACACATGATGCATAACTTTCGATGTCGTAAAATTAAAAATCCAAGTCCATGTCATCCTGTAGGACTTGGTGTGAATATAAATAATCTGACTAGTATTTATTGATGACGCACGAAGTCTGCTTAGAAAATAATGAGACTCATTTACAGTGATGCCAATTGTCATAGTCAGAAAACCGGAAAATTCTGGAAAGGTTTTTTAATAGTTAACTTCTACCGGCTAAAATAAATTTCTCAGAATCTTGTTCTCAATTATACCACTTATTATTTCAAAAAAACATATGTTTCTATGTATCAAAAGAAAATCAACAGTAAAATTCAAAATATAATAAACTAGATATATAAGAAGTATAAGCCACTGAGCCGCTGTAAAATAAAAACTTTTTTTTGAGTATTAACAAATAGATAAAACTTGATTCAATAAAAGTCATGTAAAATCCGGAAGAGTTGGCAACACTGTTCATTTATGTGATTTTCGTTATTGTGTTATCTTAGTAAATCTAATTTCTACTAGAAGCAAATAAGACATCCAATTTCAAATTATTTTTTCTTCAGTAGAAAAATGAAGAGTAAACAGTTCATATTTTTAGTGATATAGAATACCACAGTAATACATCTGTCGACAAAAGAACGTACTTTTTAGATGATGTAATTACTGAGAAAAAGTTAATATATTGTGGCCTAAACGTCATCGCGATACGCTCGTGGAAGCCATAGTATTAATGGATAATATCTGTGTGTGCCTCAGACTTTGAATGTTTTTATTTAATTTATGTGGACATATCTCTATGCGACCTGGAGTCAAATTATTCATTTCTTAAACTTAATATAATTAATATTTCGAAAAAAAAAATGCATCTAGATACAGAATAATTTATTCAGATGATTTTGTATATAATAGAAAATGAATTCATGATCGGATACAGGAGAAGCATACGAATACTACTGATATTATAAAAATTTATTAAGTGAAGTACTGATATATTATTCTGAGAAAATGACTTAATCTTATCAGGCAAATGATTCATTTGATATTTATCGAAAAGTCTTGGAGATAATTGCGAGAGCATTCTGTTTAAAAAAATTCAGTTTTGATAATTCTTTAAATTTATCTCTCTCTCTCTCTCTCTCTCTCTCTTGTTAATCAAGTGATATAACTTTAAAAAAGTGTTTATTTTCAATAGTTTTTACGAAAAAAATTTTGTTTTAAAACGTTTCAATCCTGATAATGAACGAGTTATAATTGAAGCTAACCATGGTGTTAACATTAAACTTAATCCAATACGTAATGGAAGAAGAATTTTAACAATAGCATATGTCATTGAAAGATTAACTAATACCATTGATGATTCATCTAATGGTTCAAAACCATATCGAGTTCGAACACGATTTATTTTTTTATTTCCCTCTACAAATACAAAAAAAACATAATTATCAAATTGAAATAATTAATATTAAAATCAACCTTGAATATATTCAATTGGAATAGGTAGATATTGTCCAATATTTAACCATTTTAATGGAAAATAAATTAATGGAAATGGAAGAATAGCTGTCACTTCATGAAGAATAGCAAATGCAGTTATATGAGATGCTGGACGATCTTTCAATTGATCAATATATCGACGCCATCCTTTTTTATTAGGATTTATTGTTAAATATCGTCGAAAAAATAATCTCTGCATCTAAAAACATATTTTATTATTTTTCATCAAAAAACTTCGATTATAATTTATAGAAACATAAGAATATTTTTTCCTCTCCAGTTTAATTCCTTCGGATTTTGATTTACCTGAAACATATTCCAGAATAAGAAATTAGTTTTAATTTGAATTAAAAGACGATAAAATAATTCTTTTTCTTTCTAATAAATAATATCTTTTAGTCTTACTTTTATTTGAATAATATTTTTCTTTTCCCATTATTTACACATGATAAATAATTCAAATATTTTAACTATGAATAAAATTTAATTTTTTAATCTAAAAATTTAGATTAGATATAAATTTATCGTTTTATCATCTATAAAATAGAAAGAATATCTTTAAAATCCATAGTTTACCCTTCTTTACATTTCATAAACGAATTCTTAACGAGAAGCACCATCTATGTCTTTTGATTGTATTTTATCACAATAAAATTCTTTAATCCTTCGAAATAGATGTTCAGGTAAAAATCTTGAACTATAAAAATAATATGTCACACATATTGTCTAAGGAAATTTTTAGTTTAAAGATTAAAAAAATTTAGAAAACGTTTATATATATACACGTCATGATACTTTCGAAACTACCTTTTTCTCATATATCGAAATCATCACACCGGTAAATCGTGTTTAATCATTGATTTCGAATTACTTATTAACTAAAAAAATAATCCGACATCTGGAGAAATTGAAAGTCAGAAACACGATTTATATATCTACTAATTTTCAATTAACATACAATTGAATAGAACAAGTAACGCTCGTCTAGAGACTGGCTCAGCTCTTTCTCATAGAAATAGAGTGTCTTCACTACTACCCCCCCCCCCCCTCTATGATAGAAGCCCCCTCTCAAAAACAATTGAAAACCGTGAAAAATCGGGTTTGATGTTTTTTTACCTCTTCACCCTCTTCGCCATGATCACCCAACAGACCTCAGATTCGAACTCTCCGCATCGAAATACCTCGAGAAATGTCGTTTCCGGAAAATTGGTCTTCGATGTTTTTTTGACCCCGTGGACATATAATCAATCAATCAGATAATTTATGTTTACTGGACTCTTCTCTATCCTGACAAATTATAGATGTATAATATTTTCTTAAAGTTTAAAACCGATATGCTTTCTTCATGAATAAGTAGAAAAATTTAATTATTCATAATAATTTATTTTATATACAATTTTAATAAAAAGAATAGAATTTTTTTTATCCTCGTCCGAATAATTTTGTTATTATAGATTCTGGTCGACAATTCAATGTAGTTCGATTGACATAATCTTCAATTCGATAATTGAATGAATTTAAATCATCATTATAAAGATTTTTAAGTCGACAAATTATATGATCAGGTAATGATGAATAAAGTTGTTGATAATAATTTGTAGTTTGACCTGATGCACCACGTCGCTTTTGAATATTCCAATCTGGTATATTTAATTGTTTGAGTAAAGAAACGAGATCATCATTGAATGTTTCATATTTACCAATAAAATTATATTTAAATTTACAAACTTGACAAATTGTTGTATACGGTTGCCAATGAGCATCCATTCGATTTAATTTAGCAGGTGTTTCACCAGTTGAAAGAACATATTCAACAAAATGTTGAAATGTAGGAATAGAATTTTCACATGGGTCAAGTCTTGGTGTTAAACGTCGATTCACTCCGAATCGTGTAAGACGACGACAAATCGTTTTGCGAACATTATCATAATGAGGTTCTGGTTCAATTCGATCTCTTGGAAGTGTTGCAATTCTTTCTTTATATGCCGATGCAAGACGTTCAAATGGATGTCGAACGAATAAAAATCGAGTAAATGATGAAGAGAATACACTTGATAAATTTAATAAATTTCTAAAAGTAATACCAGGAAATACATCTTTTACACTTATACTCCATGGATTAAAAAATAATGAAGGAGATGTTTCATTGAGTTTTTCAAAACGAAGAATATGAAGAAAAGTTTGAAGTAATGAGACAGCAGAAACTGGGTGATATGGATCTGCCATTACAATTCCTTTCTAAAATCAAAGATTAAAATAGTGTTATTTTATCTATTTATCATCATACCTTTTTAAGTTGTTCAAGTAGTTTAGGAATATTGATAATTTGTTGTGTTCGCAATTCGTACATATCCATCTTTGTTGAATTATTGATTATATCAATAATATCACGAACATAAACATACATTATAAGTGAAATAAGAGTTTTTGATGCTATCTTTGGAATAGCACAATACATTAAAGATTTCGATTGAATAGGAAAAAGAGCTGAATTGAGTCCTGGATGTGCTCGTACCAAACGTTCAGTAGCAAACTTCCCCATGTCGATTTTAGTTGTATGTAATGAATCATTGCATTTATCATTGAGTATCATTGAACGATCTCCATCTATTAATGGCAATAATAAACTTGAATTGATTTCTTCATTACTATGTAGTTCTAGACTTTGTTCAACTATCGAATTCACCTTGAATTTATCTCCATTTTCTTTTATTATCTCACTTGAATTAATTTCTATTCTTATAATTTGTACATAACCTGATTTCTTATTTATAATAAAATAAGACGCATGTGATTGAAATATGGTCAAGAAGGTTATTACAATAAACCCATATACACAATATTGCTTGCATCTTGGAAGGGTAAAATGACAGTGAAGAAAATGAAGAAACATTCTAAGAAACATCTTCAATTGTATAAGATAAAATCACGATATAGTGACAATCTAATTTCTGAAAATAAAGACAAGAATTAGAGATTTTTTCGATTAAAATAAAATTTTTCCCAATACTCGATTGCTGCCGTGAGCACACCGGTAAAGAGGTTTACTATAAAGATTAGCACCATTGTAATAAAATTCATATAACATCATTTTGCTGCTCATGTGTCACAGGCACGCTCATATGAAAAAATCGATATATTATTGTCTATTACAATAGAATTTTTGAAGTTTTCTGGAGTGTCATAAAAGAATTTTTTTAAAAGCAAAAACAAAGACGTGATTTTTTTCTCTATGAAAATCGTATCAGAAGCTCTTAAAATACGTATTATTCCAGAGTAATTCAGCTAGCCTTCTTTTTTTGATTAGTGGTTTGAATATAAATCTAATGATTGAAAATAACTTACGAAAAAGCTTGTTAGCGCAGCCTCTATGGGGCTAAAATATACAACTTACAACGATTGCTGCAATCACGCAATCATTAAGATTTGCTTGGAGGGGAAGCTCGCGAAAAATCTCACTAAATAGGGTGGGTATCGTCCTTATTGATCTGCTGAAGTTTTATCTTTCTGACAACATACTCGTAGATAGGGGAAAATCTCGTATTTTGCTTAACAATTCATATAGAAGGCACTGATAAAAGTCTTTTTTTATCTATCTATATAATTTCCAAGTTGAACTAAACTATCTTTAATATGAAAACATATTAAGATACTTATGTTTTTATAATTTTGATCAATCAAAACTACGATTTTTATTAAACATGCACGATCTCACAGGTAAAATTGAGAACGAAAAAAATGTCATCTCACTCTTGAACAGATTAATTTAAATCTCATGTAGGTAAGTGTATAAACTAATTTAAGAAGATAAAAATTAGGAATAGATAGTATAAAAACTCTCAGTTTCTATACTTTTTACCTGATACTACATATATATATACACAATGCTTGGCAAATGTGTAGCGCTTCTTTTCTCGTTCTTCAAACGCTTTGTGCTTTGTTTACATCTACATCGTACTCTTATGAATTGACCTTGGAGAAAAGAAAAAGTACATTTAAACAACAATGAACTTTTAAAAAGGACATTGTATAATATGTAATAAAAAAAAAATTAAAAGGAATAAAACAAATAATTTGTTGAAACATACTACATGATCCAAGATCTGAAATTTCAAGTATATATTTAACATTACTTCTTCCATTTAGACAACGAAAATATTATATTATGAAGGCATATCTAGATCACAAATTTCCTCTCTTATTAGGAACTAATTTAAAATTAAAACTACATGCAAAGCAGTTCATGTATTATTTTGATTATTTTTTTTGTAAATATACAAATTAAGGTTTTTGTTCTATTTGTTATACTATTTTTAACTTAGTTATTAGACTAATAAAAAACCGAAATAGAATATATTAAAAATTTACTTTTCTTTTCTTTCAAATTCAACATCTGCCGAGTGTCATACACAAAGAAAGAGAAAAAAAATCACATAACAGTTTCTTGCATTTTCTTCATTTTTGAAGTGGCTGATTTTTTATTTAAATACGGGTAATTTATAAAAAACCCTATCATAGACTTCGAGATATTTTTTTTAACGAGTAATATTTCGTTTATTATTGTTGCGTTGTATTAAGAATTCATGATCGAAGTTAATACCATATCAGTGAATATATATATATTTCAAAATAAGGATCTTTTTATCGTTTCAATTGTTTAGAATACGTGAAAAATTATCACGATTTTAATAATACAAAAACAAAATTAAATTCAAGACAGGAGTTTTATTAAATGTTATTTTTTTATCGTGCCGTGTATTTACTGCACGAGAATGATGGTTAGCAACAATAGTATATCAACACGGGTCACTTCTCGGCGACGGCAGTGTAAAAAAGAACTGTAACACATTCCACATAATGTGAAGCACCTCCAGCTCACGACACATTCCAAAACAAAGAAAATGATGAAAAACAATCAGTTTTTTTTCTCTTTTGTTTTCTGAAGAGAAAAAAAGATGGTTAGAAAAATATTTACTGTTGAACTATTGAAGATAAAAGAATTTATTACGACCAGATAAAGAAAATTTTTATGTTTCTGATTTTTTTCATAATAATCAGCACAATTAATTTCTTTATTTGATACTACAAAAGACATATTAAGAAACTTATTTAGTTTTTAAAAGTATTCAGACGTTAGACATTGAAAATGCACCTGTTGTGCTTTTATAGCAAATGAGATTATATGAAGAATCTTTTCGTCGATGAAAATATTGACGCTATTGTTTTTTATTGTTGAATATCATCAAAAAAAGTACTCTTTGCAGCTAAAAAGTAAAAAGACGTAGTTATTTTATTGATCTTATCAAAGTTGTAGGCGGATTCAAAATTCTTTTATGATTTAATAGACCAATACTGATTAAAAAAAATAAAAAGGAGAATTCTATCTTTATGACATTAACTTTTCATTCATTTGAAGACATGATATCCATCAGGTTGTTAATTTTTTTTATTCTTTTAAAAAATAGTCACCAAGTATATGAATGTGATTATGATTATGGACTAAAATGTTTTCCGGGTTTACTATCAGGTTCATTTGTTTTATTAAATGGAACTAGTGAAGAACCACGACAACCAGCTTCAGATGTTACTGCTATTGGTAAAATATATATTTTATCATTTATTATATTTTAAGAAATTTCGATTTCTAGGAACATCACATGAAGATGGAGAAGAATGTTTTTTTCCATTTCAAATAAATTCATTTGATATGTTTTTTTGTGAAAGAACTGATCCTAATCTTCCTGCAACATGTCCAACTTTTAATTCAACAGGTCCAAGAATGAATTGTAGTGAAGGTGAATATGGATATGAAAGATTCGAAGGAGGAGAAATTGGATCTCGTTTACATAAACTTGCTTTAACTCGTGATCTTGAAGAAGGTGAACATTGTATTCGATTTTATTATTATTTATCGGACACAAATTCAAATGGAAATATTCAAGTTATAATTGAAGATACTTTAGCGAATACAAATCAAACAATTCTTACAGTATCTCAACGTCTTCAAAATAGATGGCATGAAATAAGACAAGGTTTTAATGTCAATAATGATAAACCTAATGTAATTATTATTTTCGTCAACATAAAAAAAAGCGCATTTTCTTTAGATATACTTCGAATTCAATCGTAACTCGTCATCTGATTCATTACCATATTTTATTGCCATTGATGAAATAACTATTCTTGATATCGAATGTGGTAAAACAAAATAATTTTTTCTTTCTTTTTATTATTTTATTAAACTATTCTTTAGAACCTGACAATACTACCACAACGATTACTACAACTATAACTCCCGTAAATTTCTAATCAAAATTTAATGTAAAATTAATTTATTTTCTTTAAACTTAGACATCAACATTAAGTACAATAAGTTCATCTACTACAGCGAGTAGTTTATCACCCACTACAACAGTAACACTTTCTACAACAACTACTTCATTAACCAGTACAACCGTTTCAAATGTAACAAGTAGTTTACCATCAAACACAACAATTACTACCGGAACATCTACCACAACAAGTAGTTTATTAACCAGTACTACAACAACAACAAGACCTTCCATAACGAATACTTCCACCAGTACATCTACAACAAGTCCTTCTACTAGTGCATCAACAACGAATCAAATGACTACATCTACAGCAAGTCTTACTACTCCTTCAACATCAACATTAACTGTATGTTTAATTCTTTTTTTTTAAATAATATTTTATTGTTTGATTTTAGCAATCAACAACAACAACGGCAACAACAGAAGGATCATCATCAATTAAAAGTAAAGAAGAAAAAAAAATAATTTCTTTTTTTTTAAATAATTCTTTTTCTTTTAGTTCGATCGAATATTTTCTTAATTATTTTGTTTTTATTTTATCTTTTTTAAAATGATTTATTTAAATTTAATAAGAATATCAATAAACTAGAAATAATTCAAATTTATTTTGATGATTAAATTAAAAAATTCTTAATCAAATATAATGTACTTTTATTTTTTCAAAGGATCAAATATTTTTTATATATTAATAATTAGCACATGTTGTCTCATGATGAAATTTATTTTTAAATGTACTTTTTATTTTTGCATCCACTTACTTAATGAATGAGTCTACTATTTCAATGTACTTTTTGCAAAATAATTTATAATTTAATCAAAAAATTTTTTAATTTCCACAAGAATCTATCCAATAGTCCATATTTTACTTTTTATTATAATCGACGAATTATTTGTAAGAAGCACAATCGATGTATTTTTATTATCTGAGAATACAACTTTTAAATATAATCAGATATAATTTCATTTAAAATATGAGAATCTCAGGAAAATTAATATTCTGTATCTCTATCTTAGACTTTTATCTGAAACTATTCTATTCATTTTCAGTATTGAATATACAATGATCTACTCGCATATATTTGTTCATGCGAATGACAAATTTCATTTTTGTGATTATAGAATGCAGACGATTATGAACATAGTACAGTATCAGTTGTTTTCGAGTCTCTTTGTATATTCTTTAATGAAGTTATGGATTGAATAATAAACAATAGTAGAACATGTTATTATCGTTTTTCTTAAACAAGAAAAGACTATTATTAGATATGGAAATCATCGAAGCTTAACCGATATATTTACATTTTGTTTATATATCATTGATCATCGATATAGTTGATGACAATACGCTATACATACGAAAGACCATGTGCGTTTCTATTTTTTCTCTCATGATTAATATGACAATAGAAATAGATGAGTCCTTGTATGTGTGAATAATATATTAAAAGTAAAATGGCTCAACTTCAAGTAACAATTGTGGAAGCAATTAATTTAAAGAAAAAAGATTTATTTAGTGAAAGTGATCCATTTGTTCAAATTTATCTTGATAATAAAAATAACAAATATACAACAAAAGTAAAACATAATACAAAAAATCCTCATTGGAATGAAACATTTGTTCTGTAAGATTTTATTCAATATTTCTTTCTTTGTTATTATTTTGTTTTATTTAGTAATGTTTTAAACGGACAAGATATTTTATTCGTTGATGTTTGTGATAAAGATACAATAAGACATGATAAAATTGGTTCATTAGAAATTGATTTACGAGATCTATTCGTAAAATGTATTTTTTTTTATATTCAAAAAAAACAAATATTTATTTATTTTTCTTAGATAATAGTGATAAATGGTATGATTTACCGGCTACATATGGTAAATCATCACATGGAAAAATTCATCTTGTACTTGAATATCAACCATTAATTATTTAACATTATTTGTTTACATGTAGAAAAAAAAAGAATAATTATTTTTAATAAAAAATATAAAACTCATTTGGAATTGATTTTGTGTGCGGAATAGAATGTATTTCATTCAAACGGACGGAGTATAAAGATCAGCAAACAAATAAAAATGTATAAAATCTAATTATTCATTTTGTAAGTATTTATTGAAAGAAAAATAATCAATTTCGTATAAATATTTTTTTAACTTCACTACGAAATGATTTTGATATGATAAAATTTAGATAAAAACTAATACAACATGGAATATTAAGAAGAAATAAACAAACATTTCTTAGATTATTCTCAATTTGTGTACGATCAAAAGTTTTAACAGTATTTGTTGTAATTTGCATATAGATGAGATATAAGGCAAAAATAAAACTAAATAAAGCATACATTGTAATATCACCAATTAAGATTAAAACTAATTGTCGATCTTTCGAAGAAGTGGAATGGGTATTTCTGTCCACAATAGTTGCTCTAGTTGATTCTTCAGGAGCAACT
>CAJNOI010000568.1:0-37868 GCA_905250115.1 Adineta steineri
TAATGGATGGACTATTGGTGAAAAACTACGTGTTACACCTGATGACACTGGTCGTGTACCAGTTGAAGGAACATTGATTGCTGCAGATAATCATGAAATTGTATTGCGACTTTCAGATACAAAAGCAGGCAATATCAA
The DNA here is from genome assembly GCA_905250115.1 of Adineta steineri. Classification (NCBI taxonomy): domain Eukaryota; kingdom Metazoa; phylum Rotifera; class Eurotatoria; order Adinetida; family Adinetidae; genus Adineta; species Adineta steineri. The sequence continues at coordinate 139 of CAJNOI010000568.1, forward strand.
TGCTCATTTTCCTCAAGCAGGTTTCGATGTCATACGAGCATAGTATTATACTTTTTTTATTTATAATGTGAAATATATCATCATAGAAGGAATTTGATTTTACAACGACTATGATGTACAAAACATCAACAATTCGATTTATTTAAGATATTCTTCGTGAGATTCAAACATATGAATAATAAAAAAGACAAAAAAAAAAATAATTAATACGGTTTGACAGTCATACAAACACCTCGCCATGCCCATCGTGATGTTTGACCAATGATAGCTGTTTTCTTCCATAATTCTAATTCACAAATAACTTCTGTTGGATTTCGTTCAACTGAACGTTTACAAAATACTGGACATGAATAAGTATCTAATGTTGTTGGTCGACTAGGACCCGTTGTATCAACAATAGATTGTTGTTGTACAACAACTGGAGCAGCTTTTTCTGTTGAAATACATGTTAAATGCATAACTGGTAAAAGTGAACATCCATCACGATTTTTTGTTGGACTATCAGAAATCCCTTGTTCAGTTATATTTCTATCTGAACTACATCCCCATAGATAAAGACCATACATAAATAGACCTTCTTTAGGTGGTTCACGAATATGTTCACGATCACGAGGTGTTAATTCACATTGAAACATCAGCGAACTATTATTAGTATCATCAGAAAGATTAAGTGTATGTGCTACTTCTTGTTTAAATATACCAAATAATGATGAAGCATTAAAGAATGCAGATAAATTAAAAGCTGGATGTTTTTCACGACCTAAAACAATAGAAGATAAGAAATATGTTAGTTTGTAAATAATTTCATTATCATACCTTTCGTAAGTAATTTTTCAATATGTTCAGCTCGCATACTTAAATCATTAAAAAAATTATTTAAACCCCAAGTTGGTGGTGGTGCACTTGGACCTATTGCTTCACACCAAACATCAGGTATTCGTTGATAATATAATGCATGTGCAACACTAGCTAATTCTGGAGACCATTGTACACCTAATTGACTAAGATCACAAGCATTTTTTATTGCTTGTACATGTGTACGAATAAGTGTAACAAGATCAGTCATTAATTGTGCTTCACGTATAATCCATATATTAAATGGACTATTCTGAGCTGAACCATTACGACGAGCACGATCCAATATTTGATCCTAATTATATTTATAGTTTAAAAAGAGATAATACAAAAAAATATATATGATACTTTTGTCAAAACTTTAGGCAATTTCGAAGCTAATATGGTCGTACAATATTCATCTAATCCAACATTTTTCTTTGTTACAAATGAATAAAGTGCTGCTGCACTAAATGAACTTGATAATCCACTTGCTGATGAAAAAGATGTATTAATTGTTACATCTATTAATAATTATCTATAAGAATTAGTATTTTAATCAATAGAACAAACCTTCGACAGGAGTATTTGGTCGTTGAAAAACTGATGAAGTAAGTGAAATAGTTGATGGTAAAGCATCTAGTATACGATTAAGACGACCCATAACATATACATCATCACCTATTATAAAATATGATTTATACAAAAAAATAAGAAGAAAAGTTATTTTCTTTTCTACCGAGATTTGTTTCATAACTTGAATGAAGATGGCATGCTTCTGGTACATCAAGTTGATGTGTAGAAATTGATTCAAGTGCTTGTAATAATTGACTTAATTTCGGTTGTTGTCCAAAAAATACTGATGGAATTTTATATTTTATTTTTGAATATTCAAAATCTTTTTTAATAGATGCTGGTTGAATCCAAAAATCAACAATATTAATAATAGCACGTTGATCATATTCACTTAATGCTTTTGCACCATAAATTAATTCTGATAATGTATAACGCATTGATGTCCAAGATAATTGTCGAGTATTTGTTTCAGTTGTTGTTGTTGTAACCATTGTATTTTGATGTGCTGATTCAAGTCGTGAAGTTGATTGATCACTTAAAGCAAATTCTCTTGCTAAAACTTGAAATGCTGATGTTAATTCAACATTTGTAAATGATGTTAACGATGGTAAATCCCAACCAGCTTGATTATATCGTGTACGAAGATTTAATGCACAATGAATATAACAAACATTATGTAATAATGGAATCCATTCAGCTTTGGATGAATGACGAAGAAGATCATTATCAATTAAAGAAAATGCTCGTGCCATAGCTTCTTTCATTGATAATGGTGTACGAATATAAGTAATTAAACATAGATTATAGAGTGAAGATGGTAATGGATATGTACGTTGTAAACTAAGCCAAATACGAGGCATTGGTGATGGACGTTTTAAACGAAGTTCCCAAAGACATGTTTCAACATGCGATAAAAACGATGGGCTATTATGAAGACCATGAAGTAAAAGCCAAGCATTCTAAAAGAAACTATTTTAAATTTGATTTTCAAATAAAAATTTCTTTACATTATTTAATGCATTTTTTAAAGCTTTTTTTAATATTCGTTCTTCTCTTTGTCCATTACCATATACATTAAGAATTTGATATGTTGGTGTTATTAATAATGGATCATTTTGAATTGAATTTGTACAATATAAGAAAAAGTTAATAACTTCATCTGGTTCATCATCATACAATAATAAAACACATCGTTGATTACTTTGTCGTATTAACAAATCCACCTCATGTTGAAGTGTTGGTGATATTCTATACAACAAAAAATATTTTAATTAGACAAACAAAAAATCATTTTCAATTAAATTTACGGTATTGTTGGTGTTCGTGATGATGATGATGCTGCTTGAGGAGGCGGATTTTGATGTTCTTGTGTTACAGATTTTGTTTTATTTGAACTAAGAATACAAATAAATAAAATATATAAATCATATGAAATAATTTTACTCTTGATTAAAAACATTGGCAATATATACAGTTGATGCTTGAAGTAATCGATCATTTCTTACAGCACGTACAACACAAAATTTTTGTATTGGATCAAGTTGTTCAAGTGGTGGTGGTAAAACACAATTTTCTGTATCACCCTCACAAAATGGTCGCCATTTAACTTCTTGAACTTCTTTAACCATTCGATCAAATGGTTCAGAAAACCAATCAAAATAGATAGCTAAATACTAAACAAGAAAAAACAAAATTTATATTAAATTCTAAATAATAAAATATGATATATTACTTGAAGATTTTGAAATGCTTCATCTGTCATCCAATCAAATGGTTTTTTATATGTTAAGAAACGTTCATTTGGTGTACGAGCTCCACGTTTTTGTAATAATGCAGCAGCCCATGCTGGTGATATGATAAATTCACGTTCACCAGTTGGACTATTTAAATCAAATGGCTGACTTTGACGACGATTCGATGATTCAATCTAAGTATTTTTATACAAAATCAATCATTTGTAAAAATTTCACAAATCTATTATCATACTTCCATCGCAAAAAAGAGTGCAAATACACGTCGATCACGATCATTTAACATTCGTAAAATTGTTATAAATGCACTTCGAGTTAATTCAGTCATTACATTACCCATTGAATGTCTATTGATAGTATAAAAATAAATATTTTTTTCGAAATTGAATATCAAAAATAATTTTACTTTTCAGATTGAAATATACATGTATCAAATAAATCAATAAAATGTTCAAGTGGCATAACATATTCAGGTAAAAGTTGTTGTAAATAATGTATTGTATTGTAACAAGTAGCAGCACGTTGTGCTAATTTTTTATAACTATTTCGAGTTTTAAATAAACTTTCTTCTTGTGATGCAACTCGTTTTGATCTAGGAAAAAAATATATAGAACAGAAAATTCTAAAAAACAAGTATTTAAATTACCCTTCAGTTGCTTCATCATAAGCTTTTTTTAAATCAGAAAGACGTTTAGTAGGTTCAACACTATTTAATAAATTAACTGTATCTGATGCAAGAAAATTTGTTATATTTTGTCGTAATGGATCAATTATTTTTAATGTATCAACTTTTTCCTAATGAAAAAACAAAGAATAAATTATTTTTTAAAAATAACTTCCCAATATTAAAACCTGTAATAGAGCATATTGTTCTGTATCAATATGTGGTTTTTCTTTAATCATAAATCTAGTTAAAAATATTTCTTCAAGATCATTAAATGTAATATGAAAATTTAATGTTAATGTATATGCTGATAATTCTTTTGGAATAAAAATTGGTTGAGTAGTTGTATGTAAATAAAGTCTATTGATACAAAAATGAAATAATAAATCAAAAATTCTAAATTTATTCACCTGAATTTAGGACTACATTCAATTTCTTGTTGACCTATTTGTAATTTAAATGGTTTTTCACTTGATACAAAACGTGCTTGATTTCGAATAACAGTTTCAAGTTTTTCATTTGTTATTAAAGTATTCGTATCACAATCTGTTATTAAAAGATGATGTCCTTCGGAAAGTGCATTCTCTAATTGAGTACGTAATTGCTTTAAACGGAAAAAAGACAGAATTATTATTTAATTCAATAAAATAGATATTCATACATGATATCGAACAATAATTAACTTCTTATTTTTTAAAAATAAACGAATATAATCAATTGAATACCATGTTGTATCACATATTAATGGCCATGCATGAAGACCAGCATCAGCCATAATCATACATCCATTTTCTGTCATTATATCAGTTGGGACAAGACGAAGAAGTTCAAATTCTTTTAATTCAATTGGATTATATAAAAATTCAGCAAGTGTCATCACTTGAATTGTATTTGTTTGACTATTACGTCCAGTATCTAATGATTGATTATTCATTGAGAAAGATAAATCAAAAGAATTCTTTGAAATACTATCAATTGGTATTGGCTATTGATACAAAATAAAAAACAAAATTTCGTTTGATAAAATTTGAATTAACACATACTTGAAAAACTAAATCCGATTCACGTGGAATTTCATATTGTTCACAAAATTTAAGAAATTTTTCACATAAAATTCTTCTTAAATCAGCATCAAATGGTGAACAATAAGCCATATAAGCTGCAGCTAATATACAATTTGTTAGAGTTTGATCATGTGTTGAATGTTCAGCTATCCATTTTGTCCATTGATCTTCCAAATCGGATAAACTAAAGTAAAAAAATATTCAACAATAAATATTCATTGTATTCTATAAATAAAAAATTTCGGGTTTAACAAAAACGATAAACATCATGTAAGTTGATACCGTTTTTTTAAATCATCAAAACATTCATCAATGAATGTTATACAACAAAACTGAAAACTTTAATTTTATATTGTTAGATAAATAAAATCGTTTTCACGCAAAAACATTTTTTATCTATTCTTTTTACCAGACACTATCATTATGTGGTCGTACTGATGGATCTCGTCTGTAAATATGAAAATAAATACAAAAATTTATACATATACAAGAGAAGAAGAAGAAAACATAATGACGAAACAAAGATTATACATATGTGCATATTCTTACTATATTAATTGTTTCTTAAAATATACTTCCATTTCAAATACACTGATATTTTATGTATAAAAGATTAATTTTTATTGAAAATGTTTCAGATATATTTACCTTTCTGTAACAGTAATTGCGGCTTGTAAACGTAATTGACAACTTTCATATTCTTTTTTTAACTTATTTTTTTCAACAGCTGCAGTATCAAAACGTTTTTGTGCTTCGGCAAGTTGATTTTCTAAACGTGGTAAATCATCCATTGTATATTGTGATATATCAACTAAACGATTATCTTCTTCATTTGAATCGGCATTTTGAAGAGTTTGTTCGACTAATTTCAAACGTTGAATCTATATTATATTAACTAATTTATAAATATGAAAAAAAATCTATTCAACAAACTTCATTTTCTCGTTCAATTTGTTTTTGTTCAGCTTCATATAATTCTTGTTTAAGTTTATCAACTCGTTCTTTTGTTAAACGTAATGGTTGACATATTCTTGTATATTCTACTAAAGCAATAGCATAATGAACAAGTACGGCTGCTTCTTCAGATGCATAACGAGCAGCACCTAAAGTTATACGATTTTCTTGTGCAGCAGTAGCACGTGTAGCAGGTACATGAAAATCTATTCATTAAAAATAAATCATAAGAGATAATTTGTTATAGAGATACAAACTTTTAGCATTGTCTAATAGTGAACCTTCGCCTGTAATTCCTTCTGATATTCCATCTTTACCTTTTGCAATATAGGATTCAACAGCTTAAAGAAAATAATATGAACATTTATATTTATTTTCAATCGATAAATATACCATTAGAAATATCAAGATTGAGACCATCTTGCCAATTAAGTCCATGTAATATATCGATAAATTTACTTATATCAGCCATTACTGTTGTATATTGTTTCCATTGATGACGATCAAGACGTTCAGCTTGAAGTTTTCCTAGAATAGATTCAATAGTTCATGTTTGTTTTTTTTTAGTATATTATGTCAGCCAAACCTCTTTCTCGTTCTTGTTCTTTAACATCTAATCTAACAGGCGGTTTTCGACCAATTAATATTAAAACTAAAAATACATATTTATATATAAAATTGAATTAAAAAATTATATTAATCTTTTTACCCATTTCCATAATTTGTCCAATGAGAACAGGTGGTGTTTGAAATGTACGTATTCGTTCAATGCATGATTTATCAACTTTATTCATCCAAAATTCGACATCTTTACGTTTATCTGCTAATCTTTCACGCCATACTTCAACTTCTTTTAATGCTTCTTCATATTCTTCTTGCATTTTTACTTGACGAGATCGTAATGATTCATCTTTCATACGTTTAAAACTTTCTTCATATTCATCAGCTTCATCTAAAAATGAAAAAAAGATTTTCCAAAAAATCAATTCAAATCAATTCGTTTTTACCTTCTAAAAGTAATTTTCTTTCTTCTTCTGGTAATTTAACATCATCTTTATCATCTCGATAAACATAACCAGGTAAACATCCAGGTAATGCATATTTCGCTCGTAATTTTTCTAAAACCATTGATTTATAAATAACTTCTTCTAAAAGTACTGCTGTTCCGTTTTCACTAACTGAACATCTTTCTTTTAATTGTTGAATATAATCTTTCATATTTTCTGCTTCTTGTCTTGTTTTATGTAATGTACTTAAAACTTTACTTAATCTTATTATATCACGTTCACAAACAGCTGCTTTTGATGTAAATAAATACCAAAATGATTGCATAAAACGACGAAATGTTTCTGGTCCAATAAATGCATGTAATTGTGACATTGTTGATGATTTTCCTAATCCATGACTTTTAACTTGTTCATATAGAAGCATTCGTGAATATGGATGATTTGGTAATTCAATATCAACAATTTTAACTTCTTTAGTAGAATTTTTCTTTGATCCAAATTGATCTTTTGATAATGTTGAACGATTGGTTAATGGATGAGTTTGATTTAATGAACTTTCACGAATAATTATTGTTTTATCAATTGAACCAACATATGGAATTTGACGAGATTCATTTAACATAAAATAATGTATATCAGAAAAACAACGTGATAAACGTTGATGAAGATCTTCAGAAAGAACACTATCATGTGATGAAAGAAAATAGGATGCTTCGGTATAAAGAGCTGTTGATGACCAATTCTTTATCCAATAGACTTGAGTATGTTTAAGTAAACCAGGATATTCACTAGTTTGATAATATAAAATTTAATTATTTGATATATAATATAGACTTACAGTGATAGACGACCAAGTAGGTCACTATGTGATGGTAAACATATAGCAATATGAAGATTTTGACGAACTTTTGTTAGAAAAAATCGTCGTGGATCACTTATAACTGCTGTTGCTAAAACAGGATCTCGTTGATATGCATTTAATACAGCCTGAAAGATTTATAGAACTTTATTTGTCTATCCATTATCTTTATCAATGAAACTTCAAACTAAAATAAGAGGTTTTAGACAGGAGTATAACTCTCCCTGATTTTAAAGTTCGTTCCAGTGTTTTATCTGGGTTTCGTTTCTTGGATGGGCGGTACCTATTCACTCCACCCGCTGAATAAAATGGTCCTGTTCTCTATGATTTATTTATCCGATGATCCCTTTACGCTTTCCCTCTGACTTTATATACCTTTAAATTAGAATTTCCATATTATAAAAGAAACAAACCTGATAAAGTCCTTCAACTTCATCTACACTGAAAAGATGCGGACATTCACAACTTGTTAATAATGAAGAAATATCATCGATTATATCTGTATCACGTAGATGTTTATTCTAAATATTTCGCAAAAAAAAACATTTATTTTATTTTTCAATGAAAATTTTCTTTTCTTACTGTTAATAAAATTCCAATATGTCGTCCTTCGACTGCAGTTATTCGAATAACAGTTTTTAAAGTATCATAAAATAAACTTTTATTCGAATAATCAATAACATGTTCTTGAATTTCTGCTAAATAAAATGCTAATCGAACTAATTTTGACAAATGTGAACCAACAGTACCAATAACAAATAAATTACTCCTATAACATATTATTTCGAAAATATAATCTTTCGATAATATTAATTAATAAACTTACAAAGTTGGATGAGATAAAATTCTATGCATACGTATAATATGTAATGCTGTATTCTCTGAAATTGATAATGAAAATGCATGATGACCAAATTCTTCTCTATATCGTAATGCAACTTGATCAATAATTTTACGAAGATTACTAACTGATTCAAGTGGTTGAATTTGAACCTTAAAATAAAATAAATAATAGAATAAATTATTTTCCTTGTTCTATACTTTAATTTCTTTAATAGTCAATGAATTAAGTGGACGTTCGAAACTTCTACCTTCAATCGGAAATGTAAAATAACGATGATCTTCTTCAGGTTTGTCCCAATTAAATACCTATATTTAAAAAAATAATAAATTTTAAATTTTAATATTAACTTTTATTTTTACACGTCGAAAAATTTCATTCATCGTATCTGTAAACCAATTTTGATCCATTTCTCTTGCAAGTTGATCATAAACAATTCGATATAATTCATGTTTAAGAAAAGGTGCGAGAGTTGTTGGTTCATTTCTTATTTCTTCATCAATATTTTTTAAACTTTGAATAGGAATTATCATATGACGTAAAGAAAATAGATAATGTTCACGGCCAGGTATTGAACTTGGTTGAAGAACACGTTGAATATGTTGAAGTGTTTCCATGAGAACATCAACAATTTTAGTTGACATATCTCGACTGATTGGTGCTTTACCAAATGCCATCATATTTACATCAATAACATTTGTTAGAATTTGACGAAGAGATGAATCATTTGTTGGTAAATTAACTATTGCAAAATGACGCTTGAAAAAAGAAAGAAGTAAAATTTATCTAGTAGAAATATTTTACATACAAGTAATCGAGAATTAAGTGTTAATAATGATTGTTCACCGGTGGGTGGTATTGTAGCAGTTGCAAAAACAAAAAGATCATCAATTATTCGTGTTTCATATGGTTTTTGTTGTGTTATAAATTGATGATGATCCATAAGTGTTCGAAGAAACTATTCAAAATAAAATATTTTTTTATTTTTCATAACAAAAAGATTTCTATTACTTCAGGAGCATTTTTAAATTTTCCTAAATCATTTGTTGCTGATGCTTGTAAATCATCAATAAATAAACAAAGTTTTTTTGCTAATGGTGCACCATATGTAAAACCTTGTCGATGAACAACATTAGCTTCAATAAGTTTCTGTAAATCCATTGAATCAGTTGACATTGTTATATTTGAACGTGCACTTTGAAAATGTGCTGGATCTATATATATATATATGTCATTTTAAATATATATATATATACATTTATTAATATACAAACCTAATCCACTAAGAAATGTATCGAATAAAAATGATTTACATGAACCACTTGTACCACTAAGTAAAATATTAACTTGTGCTAATGCAGCATATTTAAGAAAATAATGAACACGAGCTAAATCAACTGTTTGAACAAGTACATTACCAAATGCATCAATACGATCTTGGATATTTTCATTAAGTTCATCAACTCTGAATTTATAATAAAAAAAAAATAAAAAAATATGTCGAATTTTTATTTTTCTAGTTTTTTTTACTTTGCTGTCCATAAATCCCATTCACATGATTCATCAACATAATAATCAAAAACAGATATTTCTCTATCATCATCTGGTAAAACTGCAGTTAAAGTTTTTAATAAATCAGAATAACTTTTTTGTTCATCAGGATTAAGTATAACTTTAAGAACAAATGTTAATGAAAATATAAAGAAACGTTCAATATGTATATCAGTTGTAATATGACTATTTTCACGTAATATAGCATCTAATATACGAAGAGTTATAGAAAATAAACTCATTTCAGAATAATAGCTTGATCTAAAATATTTAAATTTGTTTTAGTTTATAATAATAAATATTAATTTAATGTACCGTGGACATTCTTCTCGAAGATATGTTAATACTGGATCCATTACTCTATCAAATGCAGCACGAAGAGACTAGAATGAATATATATTTATTATTAATTATTTAGAAAATGATTTATTAATTGAACCTCTAAATGACCTCGACCTTTGAGCCAAGCACCTGCAATAACTTTCCAATCAATAACAGATTTATCAAAATAGATGACAGTCTATTTAGAAGAAAATCAAATTTGTACAGTAGAAAAAAAGGAGTTTATTTACTGAATTAGCAATAAATGATGGTGATGCATCAGTTAATGATGATGTTTCAAACATAAATTTAACTTGATCAAGTAAAAATACTTTATCACCATTACGTATTTGTATTGATGATTCTTTATCTAATATTGATGGTAATAAATCAGCCCATGTTCGACTTATAATACCATCAAAACAAAACCAACTTGTATGACAATTCTAGAAATATAATATTTTATTTTCTTCCATCCTTATATTTATTAATAAAAATAAAACTCTACTCGATTTGCTTTTCGTAACATTGTTGTAAGAATTCCATCTTGCCATTCATTTGCTATTGTATAATAACCAAGTAAAACACTTTCAGATTCAATTGCTAATGGATTTATTCTAAATATCACAAAAAAAAATTTATTTTTCTTGAATATTAATACACTAATAATAATATACCGATAAAGTTTATGTGCTTGTTCAGCTGTTTCTTGAGTATAATTTGATTCTTGTGATAAATTTTTTTGTTGTTGATTAAATGTTTGTAATTGTTGTTGTTGTTGTATTTGTGTTAATATATCAATCATTAATATAGCTGCACTTGATTTACCACTATGTGCTGAACCACATAAGATCATATTTTTTGAAACATTAGCTGCATGAATCATTTGTGTTAATTTTGCAACCCATAATTTATTTGGAATAAAATCATGATCTGGTGCTTTATCACATATAATTTTTTCTAATACTGAACTTGTATTTAATGTCGCCATTTTTGATTCATCTCGTCCAACAAATATATCAAGTACAAATGTTCGAAATGTTTTAGCATGCTAAAATTAAAAGAGTTTTTTGTTTTATTCAAAAGAAAAAGAAATTCATTTTCTACTTCAGGATCTAATCGAGCACCGATAACATCCATAAATGTTTGAGCTATTAATAATTGATCCGATTTACTACCAGTATATGATGATGTTTTCATTGCTAAAGAATGTCGAATTTCTATATTATGAATAAAATGAATATTCTATTTACCTTTACTGTCGATTTTTGGTCCAGCTTGTGTCATACTATTCGGTCTTGAATTAGTACGTTTTTTGATATTATTTACATATTGAAGTACATCAAGAAAAGTTGTTAACGACATTATTGAACGTTGTTCAATAGGTCTAAATGGAAAATTTTATTAAAATGAATTTATATTTTGTGTAATATCTTACAAATATAATCGAACTGTTTCATAGAGAAGAGAAATTTTCTCTGCAATATTAACTGGATTTTTCAGATTAAGTTCAAAACATTTTACACGAAAGATTTGATCAATTTCTGGTTTCACAATTGACACAATACGAAAACGAGAACGAATTTCAGATGGTAATGTTGTACGATGATGATTATCGGGATTGATTGCATATGGATTACGTGTTGCCATTATACCAACTGAGGATTGAATCGAAATCTTCAAAAATTTTATTCATAAAATTAAAAAAGAATTTATATATATGTATATCAAACCTCTTTATTTTCAGAAATAATAGTTGCAGCTGAACTATTTGCTCGAAGAGCATCAAAAATAACTGTAATATATTCAGCAAGTGGTGATAAAACATTGGCTGATAATGTATGAATATTATGAAAAATACCCCAACATCCATCCTAAATTATTTGAAAAATTAAAATAAATATTATTCAATTATAGAATAAATAGAAATTAACCGTTGCTAATCCAGTTATAAACATAGCAATAGCTGGTATATCGACAAGTCGAGAACATTCAAAAGTTGCAACAAATCGACCAAGAAAACGAGCTAAACTCTATAATAAATGAAATTAATTATTAAAAAAGAAAATAACTTTTTTTTCTCCTATAATAATACTTTAATTGTATATGTTTTTCCTACACCTGCTTTGCCTTGTACAATAACAGGTCGTTTAAAAGATAAAGCATGCCATATACCAAGAAAACATTTTTCTGTTGTTGGTGTAAGACATATTGTTTGATGAATTCCATAAAATTCACTTCCATATGTAAATATATCATCCATGACTTGCATACGAACGGGTTCAGAAGGAAGAGGTGTTTCTATGGTACTATGATCAGCAGATTTCCGTTCTGATTTCTTCGGGTAAATTTGTTGATAGACTCGAAAACATCGTCGCCAATCAAAATCTTTTGCTGTCATTTCACGACGACGTGAACAAACAAGTTCAATATTATCACGTAAATATCCAGCATACTTTATATAAATAAATAAAAGGGAAATTATTTTTCAAAAAAAGAAAAGTATAAAATTACCGCGAGAACACCTTCTAAACGTAATTTATGTATGGGTAAAACTGGTTGTGTTGGTGTTTTCCATTGTGAACGTGATAATACTGTTGGTATTTTTTGTGTTAATGTTATAAAACGTTTGGTTGCTGTTTGTAAACCTTTTCGATCTGTTTTCGATTCAGCCAATCCTGTTTCAATTTCACGAGTCCATACATATAATATACCTACTAATGAAACTTGACATGTATACTAAAAATAAAGAAACATTCATTTTCACTGTATGTATGTATGTGCATTTACAAATTACTTTCGAAACAAGTTCTTCAAATGGTAAACCATTATCAAGATCTCTAATACACTGAGCAATATCTGTTCGAATTGTGTCGGCTACAGTTTCTTGTAATTGACTAAGCCATTGTTCTACAGATTTTTGTATTGGTACCGAATGAATTAATTGCATATATTCACCATCATCACTTATAACTTGTTCAATATCACGTTGAGTTAAAATATTTAGATCTAAATGTGAACGTGAATCACCATTCGCTGCACTCTAATAAAAAAAGACAATTAATAGAAATTAAATAAATAGAATATATTTACACGTCGTCCACTTTCTGTTTTAGGTTGATCAAGATTAATAACATTTATTTTAAGTTCATGAATACCATTAAATAATGCTTGAAAATGTGGTTTAACATAATTAATTGTGTCTTGTCGACTTAATAATGATATTAGTGTACGATTTGTAAGAAAATAAAATCGTGGAAATATTTGACGTTTACGATCCAAATATATTGATATGGATTTATTACATATTTCTAATTCTTTTTGTATCTCTTTTAATATACCTTTTTTTGGTGGTTCACTTAAACAACATTGTAAAACATTACGAATTTCTGCGGATTGTCGTTGAGTTTTTAACCATGTTTTATCAACACGTACAAATCGTTTCGATTCTAATGATATATCTTTTCCAGCTGATGGATTATTAAAGATATTTTCAGCACCTAACCACATATCTTGAACTTCAAGCCATAATTCAAGAATTTCTCCGATAGTTTTTAATTTTTCTGACCATGATGCGACTTCTTCACGCATTGGTTCAATATATCGTGTTGTAAGCATTTGAGCAAGTCTAAAATAATTAAAAAAAATTGTTTTTCTTGAAAAAAATAATAATTTACGTTTCTTCTCCATCTTCTAAATGTTCAAGTAAATGTTCCACATAACGTTTTTCTAATAAAACAGGTCCATAATCTTTATATGGTTCAAAACTAAGTATTTGTTCTGTCCATTCTTCTTCAATACTACGCATTCGTGTTTCTAATTCAAGTTCTTTTTGAGCAGAAAAACATATAGCTGAAATTTCATTTTGATAATTATCTAATGGTATATCTAATAAATCATTTAATCTAAATATAGTTGATTCTAATTGAAATTGATATCCAGTTATTTGCATAACTTTTAACCAATGACGACTACGAATTTCTCGTGCATTTAACATAAATAATATTGGAAGTAATTGAAGATATTTTTTTAAATGTATTTCTAAATCTGTATATGCTGTCCATATACGTTCTTGTAATTTCGATGGTAAATTACAAAAATCTGTCCATAATTGATTAAGTTCATATCGACTTTGATTTAAATCAACTTCAGACCAAAGAGTTGAACGAAATGTTGTATCAAATGCTATATATTTTTTATATAATATATATAATTGATCAAGTAATACCAATTCCTATGAATATAATTAAATTATTAATAGAAATATATACAAAATCCATTAAATAATTAACGAAATCGATATAGAGATATATATATATAGGGTATATATAAAGCAAGCGCATATAATCATGCATTTTAAAATATATATCAATCTCACCTGTTTAGAAATATATCCTAAAAAGATTTGATTTTCTTCTTGATTATTATAATTAATTTATTAGTTGAAGTAAATAATTTAAATATTTTTTCAAAAACTTACTTCTCCTGTTTTATCTAATTCAGGAAATGGTTTTGGTTGTAAACTAAATAAAGTTGATATGGAATTTAATGTTTGTTTACGTTTATGCATAATTTTATATTGTCCTTGAAAATCTTTTAAACGTTTGGATGCTTCTAATGGACCTAAATCTGGTACATTAGGTCCTTCAACATCGAATGAATTTCTAAAACGAATAACTTCAACAACAAATGATTTAACTTGTTTATCTAATTCTTGTTCTAATTGTTGTCGACGTTCTTGTAATAATAATTTTCGTACACGATCAGCATTTAACATTAATTCAGACCATTTATCACGTAATTGTGAACATTCTAGTAATTCATCACGTGGAATTGGAATATTATAAACTTGAGTCAAAAGTGAATAAGTTGTTTCAATTGGTAAATAAATTGAACTAAAAAAAGAATAGATAATAACAATTATTAACATATAATTTATGTAAAATCGAATACGAAATCAATCCTTTCACTATTAGGCATATAAATCATCTATAGCAAAACGAGGTGGGTGTTGTAGTACGAGAGTAAAATGACTTATACACCTACGCCCTTTTTGTCATTCCGAAGATCTTCTATATGTCGAGAAATGTCTCTTTCTCATATTTTCTAATATAATAAAAATATAATTATTATTTTTACTCGATTTTATTTTCCATTTCACCTAATTCTTCTAATAGAATTAGAGCTTCATCTAATTGTTCAAGTGTTGATACATTATCATTAAATCTTGCTTGAATTTGTTGTCGATATTCAACAACTTGATCAAGTTCAGTTTTAGCAAATCTATGTAATAATTTAGCATATTGACTTTTCCAACTAAATATAAATGTTCGAAGAGAATTTATAATTGGAACTGTTTCAATACAAATACAACCAATTTGTATTTCATGTGGAAAGAAATTTAAACGTTCTTCAATTTGTACAAGACGTTCAAGTTCACTTTGTAAATATTCACGTGTTTCTTTCGATGGAATACCATCTGGATCAATTGTTATCACATAATCATCACCATTTTCATCCTGTTGAATAATTGTTTGATATTGTAATTGAGAATCATCATGCCAAAGAAAATCAAATGTACGAATATATCGTATAGCATTTTCAGATATACGAGTTACATCAGTGTCAATTGATGATAGACGATTAATTAATTCAGATAAATTTGTATCTGATTTGATTATTGACGATAAACGATGAGCAGTTTCTTTATCAAAACCAGCCGATGCTTTAAAGAAGAAAAAGAAAGATATTGATTTGATTAGGAATATTGTATGATAAAATTCAGTCTAGTAAATCAGTCGCTTCTTATACATTCGCTATGACTTATAAAATTGTTCGAAAAGTTTCAGTGAACTAACAGAAATAGTTATAGTTTGATAGAGTATTACACTTCGTAATAGAAGCAGAGAAAAATTTATTAGTATTCGAAAAATGTCATCAGCCTGTTTTGATTCTTTACCAGGAAGTGGGATTGTCTTAATGATTTTTAATGAATTTATATTAAAAAAAAAGGTTCATACCACTTATTTGTTTTTCACAATTAAGAATTGCATATGCAACATCACAAACAGATTTTTGACAAATGATTACTTCTGGATTAATAGTTATTTCAGGTATAGCATATTGCATTGTAGAAGCAATTCTAAATTCATTAAATAAAAACAATTAAGATAAAATTTTCTTTATAGTAAAATCAAATAAATGTACCTAATTCGTTGTGTATCAATATTATTCGATTGTTCATTAATATTTGGTACTTCAAATAAAAGTCGAATTAATTTTGTTTGATCAAATAAATATATGTCGTCGGATACAGAAGCTAATTGAATAAATGCACGTAATGTTCGTTCGATTATTATTTGTATACAATGATTCATTTTATCTTGATAATATCTAATAAATGTCATCATAGCTTCCTGTGTAGTCGTTGGTGTTTTTGCTCTTCGTGTTGATGAACTTGATGAAGGAGTTTTTTGTCCAGAAGAATTTAATCTTACCATATCTTCAACTTCTTGAAATCTTCGTTGTACTTCAGAAAGTTTTTTACCAATTAATATTGCTTGTTCATTTATGTGTAAAGACATTTTTTCAAAAAATTCTGCTGGTGTCCATAATTTTGAATGCATATAATCTATTGAAAATAGAAGATATGATGAATTCATCAATTCATTATCAAGAATTTTATCAATTTTTTCTGCAATTAATGTATTAATATTTGAAATGAATGTTTCAAAACGATCAAGTGCACGATGAACTTTTGTCATATAAACATCAATATTAAGATTTGACCAATTTATTGTATGTAGACCAGGTTCAAATGCTCGATAGATTTGAGCTAATTGACTAGTAAATAATGGATAAAATGGTGGATAGATTTGAGATTGTAAATTATAAAAACGTGAGAGAAGATCTTCAAGCAAAGATTTGTATTGTTTAAATGATTGTTCCTAGAGAAAACAAATAAATATTAGAAATAAACAAAATATTCTCTTTTAGTTATAAGCAGTGTTTTAGCTAGCAGGTGGACTAGATGGGCGGCGCCTACTCACAAGCACCCTCAACTACCATGTCAAAGGTAACAAGTAAAATAACTTCTTTTGTAGGATCTTAAAATTATTAAATCTAATGATATTGATCATTGTTCTTTTTCTATATAATTACCTTTTGCATATAAATCAGTGCTGCTTTCGGAATATCTACATCAAGTCGTTTAAACCATTTAACTTCATCAAATATAGAAAATAATTCAATATTTGAATTAATTTCTATTTGTCTGTTATGATCATTATTTTTATTTAAACGTAATAAACTAGCATTTAAATGATCTTTCCATGCATCTATTTTTTCTTTCCATCGTGCCAATAATAATTGTTCGTAGACAAGTAACATTTTAGCTGTACGATTATAAAGTTTTGATACGACTGCAAAATTTCCTAATGCAACTATATGTCGATTTAATTTAAATATATCCATTGCTTTTTCAATTTTTGTTAATAACGTTCGTGACCAAGCAATAGCACCTTAAGAAAATCTCGTTTTTTTTGTTTAAAAAGAGTAGAAGAATTTTACCTGCAATAGGTGGTGCATTTCGAAGCAATGGCGGATCATCTTTTTGTGCTTCGAATGTTGTTCGAATATCCATCAAATCATTCTCAAAATCTTGAAAAGAATAATAAAAAAGAAACAATGTTATAAGAAAAAAAACAAACGGATTACTAAGAAATAAATTAACATAAGCATCTCGAAGAATAGGACGAAGATAATTTCGTTCACAAACAGGCTCAAAACTTGCTAGAATAGTTAAACCTTCTTGAGTACGTTTTGTTTTAGAAAACATAACATTAAGATAGGCACCAATGATTTGTTCAATTTCATGTGTTATTGAAGTAAAATTTTTATGAATTGAATCAAATCTTAAAAGACAAAAAAGAGTTAAATGAATAACAATAATGTATCAAAAAATACTTGGTTTTTTCTTCGTCATTTGTTGGACTATTATTATTATCTATTAAAAGTGATTTAAGTTGTTCAACACCTTGAGCAATAAATACACTTAATGGTAAAGATTCATCATCATCATAATAATATTTTTCTGTTGTTTTTGATTAAAATAAAAACTAATATTAAAAAAATTTATACAATAATAGAAACATACTTAATAGATCAAGATCAGTTTTTGATACAGATGAATGAAGATAATCATAAGTAGGTGTTCCTGAATCACTATTTGGATCATCAATTCCCTCATCTGATATATTATCAGTATTGTTATCTTCATTATCATCTTCTTTTTCTTCTTCTTCATGTTTTGAAACATCTAAAATAATCATTCAAATATATATATAAATATAATTATTTATTATACCACTACGATTAACAAGACTTTCTGCATCGATTAAATCTTTACGTTTTGGTTTAGGTAATCGAACTGTTGAAACAATGAGTCTAAAATAGAATTCAATTTAAATATAAACAAATAATTTATCTCTATATTTAATTATACTGTGAAAATTGATTAAGTGTTATTGTCATATCAAGCATTTGTTCAATTCGACGAGAAAATTCTTCTAAATTTTCAAAAATTTTTTCATCTTCAGCCATTAAAATTCCACTTGATCGTCTTATCTGATGTCTTGATTGACTCTGATCACGCGTATGAGTATTTCTAATTATAAAATAAAAATTTTTTAAATAAAATTTCAATTCTAAAACTAACGTTGTTCCACTTATTGTTGATGATGCTGATGAAAAAGCTGTTGTTGTTAACATTTGTGCACCGCCAAGTGCATCTCGTAAAGCACGAAATATTTCTTTATAAGATGCTTGTAAAAGAAGACAATTTTTTAAACGTTGATAGACACTTTCGTCATTCGTATTTGATTCTATTGGTACTGAACCTTTTGGAACTTCACGAAAACGTTTTATATCCTATTTTTAAAATTAAAATCGAATGAAGAAATATTATTAATAACATACTCGTTTATCAAGATGAAAATTTTCTTTCGTATCATCAACCGATCCTCCAGATTGAATTTCATTAAAAAGTTTTGGCCAAAGTTGTGATAAATCATCATTAATATGATGTTTACATATTTTAACTAATTGATTTGTTACTTTAGAAAAAATTAAACCTAAATAACCTTGCCGAGCATAATATCTTGATACAGATTCAACAGTTCTCATTGCATCACACAATGCTGGTAATATATTAACAGCACAATTTTGTGGATGACTATCTTCAGTTAAATTTTCTAAATAACGTCGAATTGATTCAAGAAATTTCGTTTTATCACGACATTCATTTTGTGCTTCTGTTATTCTAATTTAGAAAACAATATATACATATATTAAATTGATTAAAATAAAACTTACGAAACATCAATAGCTTTCCATTTTCGTATAACTTTGGATTTTGATGTAATCAATGCACCAATGACGGCTTTACATTCTTTAGATTTTAATTGTTCAAGTAAATTATTAATTAAACGTTGTTTACGTGCCCATCGATCAATTTCACTCAATGGACCAAGTGATGGATGTGTTGAACTAAAGAAGAACAAGAATTTTATTCGATAAAATAAATTATTTTGTTATATAAAACATACTCTTCTCCAAATATATCTTGAAGAACATTTTCTATTGTTGTAATCCATGATAAAACTAATGTTTCACAATTACGAATGACTGGACTATCAGCTGTTGAACGTCCAGTTTGTTTCAATTGATTTAACATTTCAGCATCAGCACGTTTCAATAACTAAAATAAATATAAATTGATTAATCCTTTTTTTTCCTCTTCAAGAATAATGGCTAAAAGAAAGTAAAATCTCTGTATGTAAATAAAAACTAAATTAATGAAGTGAATATGAAGAAATATACGGTTATGCATATTTATTTGAAGACTATGAGAAAAGTACCGATGTATTGCAAGTCAAACAAGGATCAAAATTGTTTATACTAGATTAAATTTAACAACAGTTATTAGAAACAATCTGTATCGAACTAAATAGTTCGCATATGAATATTTATTTCTTAAGAAGATGTTTAGAAAAATGATATTATTTAATACTTACTAAATTCTTATCTTTTTGTAAAGAATTACATGTCGCATTGATACCATCAATTTGTTTTTCCATTTGAGTTACAATTGTTGTTTTTGTCGCTATTTGATTATAGCTATCATTTGAACTCGGTGTTAATTCTTTCTTAAACAATGGTAATAATGTTTGTCCATAAAGTAATGTTGTCATTTGTGCTGGATGTTTAATTTCTCCACTATAAATATCAGATACAGGTGATACAGTTGCATCAGAACTTGTATCCGAACGAACAAAAAATAATATAATTAGATTATCCAAAGGTTCATTGACGAGTATATATTCATCAACAATATTATTACAGCACATTATTTCTTTTGAATAGAGATGATCTCGTGTTGTATAGAAAAATAATTTATTTGAACCTTTTGCACATAGAAAACTATTGATTTTTTCAAGTACATCAGGTCGTCGAAAGAATGTTTCAGTAAATGATGCATCAGCAGTCGAAGTTTTATCAATACAAAATGTTTGTTCAACTTTAGCAGCAATCCACCAGTGACGTTCATCCATATTTAGGATAAAAATCGATTTATAATAATAGAAAAATCAATCGTACATTTTTATCATTTGCATTCTCATTCGACTTGATTTCTTAGCAACGACCTTCATATAAAAATCAATAGATTAATATGACATCTATCGAAATATTAATCTAACATTAAAAAATAAAATATTCTGAAAAAAATCATAATTTAATTTAATAAATGATGGAAAATATAAAATTTTGAAAATTTATTCGAACAAACAAATCTTCATGGTTTTTTTTCTTTGCTAAGCAATTGTTATTAGTATACGACATTTGTTTCTATCTGCCTATTCGTCTGTTTATTTGTTTGTTGATGGAATGTTGTAAGATATTTTTTTTTTTCTTCTTTCAGATTCAAATCATTGTGCGTTAACATAAGAATGAGTTCAGAACGGTCAATTTCACCTGATCCATTGCCACGATCTCATTCTCATTCAAGTGTTACTCTTGCTGATGAAAAAGAAAGTAATGGACACAATGCTCGTCAATCATCGGCAGTACAAAAACGTCGCCGGGACAATTCGAAGTAAAACAAAAACATTTGGTTTTCTTTTTCTCTATTTATTTTTATTGTACATTCAGTCGTACACCTTCGCCACGTTCGGCAACATCTCGATCACGTAGTCGTAGTTCAATTGAAGGTTCAAAATCACCTGCTGTGCGTAATAATGCAAACAACAATAATAATAATCATCGTTCACCATCTCCACCTCGGCAATCGAATTCATCATCAAAACGACGTCGTAGAAAAGGCAGTGATGCTGATTCTGGTCGACATATTTGTGCACTCTGTTCATGCGATGTTGAAGCAGCCAAACGCTTATATGGTGTATTAGATAATTGCGATCATATTTTGTATGTATATTTTTAAAATAGATTTATATTAAACGGTTAAATTTTAGCTGTTATGAATGTATTGTTTCATGGAAACGTTCAAAATATAGTAATGCTGAATCGGAAAGGTAAATAATAATTATTTAAAAAAAAAATAAAACATAGAATATTTTTTTTATTTAGTTGTCCAGTATGTAAAGTACGTTCAGCATTTATAACACCAAGTAAAAATTGGTTTGACAATAAAGATGATAAATATCGTCTTGTTAAAAAACATAAAGGTCATTTAAAGTAAGTTTTCAAAAAAAATTTTTTTTTTATAAATGAGAAAGATATCACATTAACAATTAATCCATACTATTAGGGAATATATTGACAGTTATTATTACTCTATCATTCTTCTAGACCTGTGTTTTTATTCGTCAATCGAGTTCTTCCTCAGATTAAGCCCATTGTTCTTAAATACAGATTTATTTTATTTAATATTAATTATCACTTAAACGAGTATCATTAATTAATCTGGCTGTTTGTTAGAATTTATATCCAATTAACTTTGGCAGATTTAACAAAATATTTTATATCGTTTATATCTTACATATACATATGAAATTTTTATATCAAAATATTTTGCAAAATGTATGTATAGATGTGCTGTGTTTTCTATATATACCAGTATTAGCCTTAAAACGTTTGTATATATGGAATATTTAATTATCTTCTTCTTTATAAAGATATTCAATTAAATAATTCTTAAAAAAATATTTTATTTTATTTTAATCTCAAGGACATTACCTTGTCGGTATTATCTTCGTCATGGTTTTTGTCGTTATTCGGATCGATGTTTTTATGATCATCATGAAGCAGCAAAACAATATAAACAACAAAATCAACATTCACGAGATGGTGATCGTGACCGTGGTGATCGTGACCGTGGTGATCGCGGTGATCGTGGTGATCGTGATCGTGGGGATCGTGATCGCGATCGTGATCATCGCGGTTCACATAATGGTGGTAGTCGCTCATACCATCATTCACCATCACCCCCACCACCATCATCATCAAGCCGATATTCCTCGTCACGCTATCGTGAACGTGCTTATTAATCTTATACTCAAGATTGATTAAAATGAAGAATAAACAAGAAAAAAAAAAAAGTTTTTTTTTTTCTTTGTATAGTGCTTTGATTCAAAATCACGGAAGTATAACAAACAACTACTCGTATCTAAATCTTTTTCTTTCTCTTTGTTTCTGTTGAAAATATATATATGTCTATTAGAGATTGTCTTTTTTGCTGTTGTTAACCTTTTTTTTTTGATTTGTCTAATTTTTTTTGTCCCGATAATCATTGATTATTTCGAATCTCGTCGTTCGATAGCACATACATATGTTAACTTGAAAATCAAAAAAACAAAATATCTAACTATTGTATTGTTTGTTTCTTTGTCTTTAAGATAATATCGTAGATATGACAACCAGTGATTCAACAAAATCATTTGCATCAGTCGCTGCCAATATGAAAGGAGCACCAGGATCTGGCCAAATGGGTGATTCAGGGTTTAAAACACGTCAACGACCTGATGCTATCCGAAATTCAAACATTGTTGCCGCCAAAGGTAATTCGCCAAAAAGAAAACTTGTAATAATATTTAATTTATTTGAAAAAAAATTTCATTATAGCTGTTGCTGATGCTGTACGAACAAGTTTAGGACCACGTGGTATGGATAAAATGATTCAATCAGGTAATGGTGAGGTTACAATTACAAATGATGGTGCTACTATTCTTAAACAAATGTCTGTTATTCATCCAGCTGCAAAAATGGTTTGTTTATTTATTTCATTAGTTTTTTTTTTGTTCTATAAATAAATTTAAAATATTTCTTTTCTTTTTAAGTTAGTTGAATTATCTAAGGCACAAGATATCGAAGCAGGTGATGGTACAACAACAGTTGTTGTTATTGCTGGTAGTTTACTTGATGCTGCTAGTCGTCTTGTAGCAAAAGGTAATAGGAAAAACTATATCAAATTGCATAGTAGTCTAATAATATTTGAGCTTCAACTAAAACGAATGTTTTACTTGTAATTTGGTTTACTTAGAAATCTAACCCAGATTAAGTTTTTCACAAAACAAATTTCCATTTATCCTGAACACAGATCTTGATAGGATCTATATATAATATTGATAAGTATTTATGAATAATTCATTAAGATCTATCAAGTTCCAATATTTCTACTCGTACTTACAATGAAATAATATATCCTCAGACATCAGACAACTTTCGCCTACAACAGTACTTTGAAAGGCTCTCATTTACTGAGTAGTATACTTTACTGATTGAATTACGAGTGCATTTCCTGTGCGTAGTACAAGATTTTTCACTAGAATACAATGAAAAATGAAGTAGACATTTTTTCTTCTTAGCTTAATTTGGTGTTATTAATCATTTATCAAGAAGATATAAAAGCATACTAAATATTAATTCATCAAAATATAATAAAAGAAATAGTACATTATTATTTTTATTTAAAAATATTTAGGTCTTCATCCAACAGCAATTGCTGAAGCATTTGAAAAAGCAGCTGATAAAGCAACAGAAATTCTTAAAAGTATTAGTATACCTATAGAACTCAGTGATAAAGACTCATTACATCGAAGTGCTTCAACTGCATTAAACTCAAAAGTATATAGAAAATAAAAACATTTTTATAAAAATTTTGCTATGTATGTGTTCAGGTCGTTTCACAACATACTCATCTTCTTGCTCCAATGGCCGTACAAGCAGTACTTAAAGTCATTGATCCAGCAGTTGATCGTAATGTTGATTTACGCGATATTCGTATTGTTAAAAAATTAGGGTAAAAATAATTCAAAGAATATCAGATATTTTTAATATTTTCTTTTGTTTTTTTCTTCTTCTTTCAAGTGGCACTATTGAAGACACAGAACTTGTTGATGGTCTTGTTCTCGATCAAAAAACAATTGGTTTCGGTGCACCAACACGTATTGAAAAAGCTAAAATAGCTTTAATTCAATTTTGCATTTCACCACCAAAAACTGATGTAATTAACATAATTTTTCTATTTCCATTTAAGAAAGTGTTTCTAAATAATTTAGATGGAAAATGCCGTTATTATTAGTGATCATGCTCAGATGGATCGTGTCATTAAAGAAGAACGTCAATATATATTAAATATAATCAAACAAATTAAAAAAACAAGTTGCAATGTATTACTCATTCAAAAATCAATTTTACGTGATGCTATTAGTGACTTAGCCATCCATTATTTAGCAAAAATGAAAATTTTAATTGTTAAAGATGTTGAACGAGAAGACGTACCATTCATTGCTAAAGTACATTTGCTTTATTATTATGAAAAATAATATATAAATAATATATTTTGTCTTTAGACACTCGGTTGTAAACCAATTGCAAGTTTAGATCATTTTAATCAGGATATGTTAGGTACAGCTGAACTTGTTGAAGAAATTACTGCTGGTTCCGACAAAATTGTTAAGGTATTTAGACAAAAAACAAAATTTATTTTTAATATTATTTCCTATATTTTCTTATCATATATCTCTCATGTATAATATAAAACAAAGGGCAGATGTACCCAGACGGATCTTGTAGGTGTAGTAATTTTAGAATTGTGACTTTTTTGTTGATTTTTCTAATCAGATCTAAATATATGTTCTGTATTTCCCGATTAGAAAAAAGGTATTTTTATACTTCGCAAGAAATGTCTCGACAAAATAAGTATTATAATTATATAAAAGAGCATTATCAGGACACTCGCCTACGTCTTGCTACATATTGTGATATAAATATTCACAATTATTTATTAAAGCGAGAACTCAAGGTGCATTAAAAATTCATACTTCAAAGACAAAAAATAATAAAATGAGATTATACAAAATCAGGTCAAATTGAAAGAATTACTGAAGCGTTCTTCTGATATTTCAATAAAATTTTAATCACCTGTAGAGTTATTTAGATGCAAAAAAGTCATACTGTTGTGTAGGAGAATATTAATGTATTCAATAATTTATCGGTGTTCTTTTATTTTTGCGTATAAAAGTTACTTAAAAAAGAAAAATTATGAAAATCATATATAGAACTAGACCGTTCTTTTTCTCCGAGAATATTAAAAATAGAAATTCAATTATTTTTTAAGTATGCTTATATTTACTTTATTAGATCACGGGCGTTGCACATCCAGGTCATACAGTATCAATCTTATTACGTGGTTCAAACAAACTAGTACTTGAAGAAGCTGATCGATCAATTCATGATGCTCTTTGTGTTATCCGATGTCTTGTTAAAGAACGGTTTGTTATTTCATAAAAACAAAAAAACAACAAATTGATTTATTGTTATCTATATATAGAGCTTTGATTGCTGGTGGTGCTGCACCCGAAATTGAATTAGCTGTTCGTTTAGCTGAATATGCTCAAAGTTTATCAGGTGTTGATCAATATTGTATACGAGCATTTGCAGAAGCACTTGAGGTTATTCCTTATACATTAGCTGAAAACGCTGGATTAAATCCAATTGCAACTGTAACTGAATTAAGAAATCGTCATGCTCAAAATGATGTCAATGCTGGCATTAATGTTCGAAAAGTATATATATTTTATTTGAATTAATTTGAAAATAATTATTGAAATATTTTTTTCTAGGGTCTTATCTCAAATATTCTTGAAGAGAATGTTGTTCAACCATTACTTGTTTCTGTTAGTGCTATTCGTTTAGCTACTGAAACAGTTCGATCAATTTTAAAGATTGACGATATTGTAAATTAATTTATTATATTTTAAATTTCTATATATATTTCTTTTTTTAAATTTTAATTTAGATCGAAACGATGTAATCAAGAAAAAACAAGGCATTAATTCTCAACATAATTGTTTGCGCGTGTGGTTTGCTCTGTAGGAAATGTTTTTTCTTCTCTTTGTTGTTGTTTATTGTTGTTGTTATTGCCATTATAACTTTTTTTCTCTTTTAAGAACACCCGTGCTTATCAAAACATACACTAAGTGAAAACAAAATGAATGATTTGCGATATGAACAAGATCAGTTTTTTCTTTTTTTATATCAATAAACTTTTGCACCGCATTTTCATTTTATGACATAACATAAATTCAACAATTTAAATATTGATTCGTAATTATCGTCGGTTTCTTTACATTTCTACTTTCGATTGAACGCTCTAAGTGCTCTACAATTATAAGTACCATTATAGTTGTATTTGTACGGAAATAGTTATCATTTTAGAAAATATTTTTTAAGGATGTTGATGCTGCCCTATTCTTAACCCTGGCGTGTATAGACTGAAATTTTTATCAGATAGATATATATATATAAATGAAGTAAAGAAAATTTATTGCATGATTGTATTAAGAAATCTGGTAAGTGCATATCGTAGAATTCATTTCCCCTTTAAGTTATATTCGCTTCAAGAATTTGTTTCATAAACAAACAGAAACTATTCATATTTTGACATTCTTCAACTCTAATGAGAACTTTTGATTGAGTATGAAAAAGAAATGATTATATGTTAAATATTTCTTCTCTCTTTTATATAATATAAAAATAACATTTATATTACAAAGAACAAAAAAAAAGAATTTCACGTTTATTTTATGTGTCTAACTACCACAATAAACACCACCGTCATCACTGATTGATGTTGTTACTTGAGCAGAATTCGTCGGTGTATTGAGTGTTAATCTCATAGTTGGGGAACTACTTGATTTATTATTTAAAAATGCTGGTCGACTTGTAGATGCTTTACGAGATGATGGTGTATCATCATATTCGCTAGTTGGTTGTGGCATTGATGAAGTCGAGGGTCGTTTTTGATCATTCGAGCGACGACGACCAAATGCAAATGAACGATATTCTGCAGGCATATCATCAATAAAAATACTATGTTTGACTTTTTTCATTGCTATTTCACGACGTTTTTCTATTGTGCTTGGCTTCCGGTAATTTACTTTTGATTTCTTTTCTGGTCGTTGAATAAGTCCGTGATTTATATTATTGCTACGAGTTGTTCTAGTCGATTGAAAACAATTAAGAACTATTAAATATTCTTCACGAAATGTATCAGATAGAAAAACATATAAGACTGGATTCAGGCAATTATTTGCGTAACCAATTATTGTTGTCAAATGTGTTAATTCTTTAAGAAAACGCATATTTGTATTTGCTGGCAAAATAGAAAAATGTAAACGTAATGAATGAATTAATGGATCAATTGTTATAAAGATTTGTAAAAACCAATAGGGTACCCAACAAATAAAATAAGCTGTTATAACAGCTAAAACAACACGTGTTACTTTCCTGTGCGAACGTTGCTTAAATTCTGATTGATGTTTTCGACGTATCTGATGAAGACGTATAAGAACAAGAACATAAAATGTTGTTATCATTGATACTGGAAAAAGAAAGCCAAGTAAAAATCCATAATAAGTAAATACAATTTCTGGAGGAATTGTAAATATTATAGCCGGAAAATCGATAACACATCTAAACAGATATATACAAAAAAAAATTTTTTTTTTTTCTTAATATATTAGTCAATCATAACATAAAATTTATGTTTATCTAGATAAAGTCTTGATGGAATTATATTTGCTAGAAATATGATATATTGCGTAAATAAATCATCAATTAAACTAATTATTGTCTGTTTTTGACGTCATCAAAGATTCGTAATTCTACACACTACAATAAAGTTTATTTAGTAAATCTAACAAGTTATATGAGATATTTTTATTTCCGTTTCATTTATAATTATTTACTAATCAATTTTTTTTCTTTTATAAACGAATTATGCCTATATAAATATTACTCCTACGTGTGAAATTAAAAAAAATAAGTATATGACTTTGTAAAATTGGTAAATATTAATTTCTACAATAAAAAAGTGTCTATATGTCGTATGGTCTTTTGATGACAAAAAAAATCTATTTTCGTATTCATGATATTTTCTTCCTCTGATTATTAATTAATAGAACTAGAATACTTTTAACTTATTATCAAGGTATAAAGCTTGCATTCCAGTGAATCTCTTACGGATATGAATATATATATTTAGCGAAAATTATTTGACATTCTAATAATTAATAAAACAAGAAACTAGGATTTCATCAACAACACTGGAGTTTTTATCATAACTAATTGTTTCTACGATCAAATATCTAAAAATAAATCTAGAGTATCTCACTATTATCAAATTACTTTCGACGTTTCTTTCCTTTTGTGTGAAGGTAGATTAAATCTCTTTAAAACTATATTTTCCTTATTAATTGTGACGTATATCTTTCATAAATCTCTAATATAGTTTTTTGTTTATCTTTTATAATATTCAAATATGATAAATTATTAGGTAGAAATTTTCATACACTCAAACTGTTCATACTTATTTAACAACTAATGTCAATTATATATTCTGTTGTTGACTTTTTTTTTCTTATGTAGTTGTTCAAAATTAGATCTTCTTTTTTATTTATTTGGGCGTATTTAATTATGCAAAAGGAGCTTCATTCGATTGCATCTTTTGTATTTTTTGACATCAAAACAAATGCTGTTAATAGAATATATATGTAACATACATAAGGATGTAATTAAGATTTTCTTTAATAGTTTTTCACGTACACACACATTTTCATTTGCATGCTTACAATGTGATTGTACTCTTACAAGATTGGTAGTATATAATATAGAAATAATTATATCTAATCAACAAACTAATTTAATTAATAAAATTGTATTAATAAAAATAGAAATAATAAGAAGAAAAACAACGACGACAACCTTGCTATTAAAGATACGAAAACAATGGTCTTACTTCTGTACTCGATATCCAAACCAAACGATGTGTCGCTCGGAAGTGACAGTTGCGAATACCCATGTTGGACAAAGAAAAAGAACAGAGATAAGCCAACATCCTTAATCAAAACATAATTCTCAATAGAAAAATTTCTCGGGTTTTGTTTTGTTGTTGCTTTCTTATTTCTAACATACCTGCTATAATTAATGCCGATTTAGTTCTTGTTCGAAATTCAATTGCACGAACTGGATGACAAACAGCTAAATATCGATCAAATGATAAAGCAGCCAATAATAATGAACTAACATATTGATTTATATGTATAAAATTATAATACATTTTACATAATACATTTCCAAATATCCATCCATTTGCAAGTATTGTTACAATAAGAAATGGGATACTTAAAAGAAGCAGAAAATCCGCTATAGCTATATGAAATAAATAAGTATTGGTAACTGTACGAAGACGTGATGAACGTATAATACTAATAAAAACTAAACCATTACCAAATGTTCCCGTACAAAAAAGTATTGCATAAATAGGCACAAAATAATATGTTATAGGATTATTTCTTGGTACATATGTAATTAGAGGAATCGTTGTATTACTTAATATATCACTATTATTCTCCAACATTGTTCATTAATTTAATGTATTTTATTATTAATAATAAACCTATTCTGAATAATGTCTAAAATAAGATAGAATAAACTTCATAAAGGTAAGAGAGATGATGATAGGAAGAAAAATATGAAAAGTTGATGAAGGCAAAGAGAAGAAACGCTAGTTTTTTCTTCTCTCGTTTTTTTTTTGTGTAAGAAGTATAGAAAAACAAAAGGAGGAGAAAACTTGTAGCGATAAGAAGCGAGGAAAAAAAAGAAAGAAAAAAGAGCAAGGAAAGATGGTTATTATCGTCATCGATGAGATATTTGATGTTTTTGCTATGAATATGCAATGAACTAATCGTAACGATATGAATCAACGCAATTGTTTCATTGGAATTGTCATGAGTGCTTGTTTTTTCTTCTTAATTTATTCTAATTCAGAAACAAATGAATATAATCTATTTCCATAATATTTTGTTTCGTCTACTAAGCGACATTTTATTGCAAGAAAAAATATTGTAATAAAAAAAAAAACAAGGTCATTTATTTCCGTAAAGTGAGGAAATATTCGAACACATAAGCTTCCTATTGAATGTGTTTGTTTAGAATCAAACAACACATTTATATTCTATTCATCTAGATATTATCCGACATATTTTATATAGAGAAAAAAGAAGACAAAAACCTATTTTATAATCTTACTAAATGAATATAAAT
Organism: Adineta steineri; assembly: GCA_905250115.1. Lineage (NCBI taxonomy): Eukaryota > Metazoa > Rotifera > Eurotatoria > Adinetida > Adinetidae > Adineta > Adineta steineri. The sequence goes on from CAJNOI010000568.1 coordinate 31,183, forward strand.
TTATCAGATGTCTATTATAATAATACCTTAGTAAAAGAAAAACTAAATAAATGAAAACATTAATTTTTATCAAAATATCTAATTAAAAACTATATGAATTATAATTATCTGTCAAAATAATATGATAGTATATCTTCCAAACATGTCTGGCAGTATCCATTCTAATTTATGATTTTAATATATAGGATCAACTATATATTTTGAGCTAACGATGAAACATACTTGTACTGTGTAATACTCATCAGAAATATAAATATAACTCTGGACAAATTTTCGTACTCAACTAAATATACTTCATAGTTCATTGCAGAGAAGGAAAACTAACTGAAAATAATGTTTCTATAACGGAACAAGAAACTGATAATGATGATTTTTATGTTTTCTTTTTCCGTTTTTATCTATATTAGTATCCGGACTAGTTTCTTTTATACCAATAAATTCTATTTTGAAAAAAAACTGTAAATTGTCATGAGATTCATTTTCCTTGGAGGTATAATGTAAGTCATCAGAGACTTTCCTTTTCAATACAAAAGAGATATATATATAATTATTTTTATTATTCAAATAAGATCATATATGAGATCTTAGATCTAACTAATTTGTATTTAAATTAACACTGAAGACAAAACGAATGCAAATCATTTTGCATTATTCTCTTAATATAAATAAGTGTATAAAGTTTGTCAGAAATTTACAAAAATCGTATATATATATCGTTTTGATTGGAAAATTTTTCTTATTTTAAAGCAACATTCTAATATGATTTACAATTAATTATTACTGCTTCACGTGATATTCAATATTAATCATATTTATAATCAAACATTTGTTCTTGCATGATTTATTTCTATTAGTTCTATATCTAAAACGGATGAGAGATATTAGTTTTTCTAGTAACATGAAAGACACGACTAAAACCTAGATGACTATTTGAAATAAATAAAAAATTTGTCGACCATTTAAAAATAAATCTTAATTGGTTGTGTGATATGAAGAATAAATATCATGCATCATTTTCGAGAACAAAGGTCGTGCATCGTATATGGAATCTTGAACTTTGCATGTACTCATCAAGAGAAGTCATTGAAATAATCAACAGACATGGACCTAATCAAAAATATAAGAAAAAAGAAGATATTTGCACCAAGTATGTATCTGTAGGCTATGTTCCTAATATATTTCTATATGAAATAAATAAACTAGTAAATTTTTTACGGGGTCATATAGGATCCTAGTATAAACATGATTATGTTCATATTAATTCAATATGTTTGTATTTTTATTAAAAAAAGTTTTGCTGTCTATATACTATTTTCTAATGCTAGTTAATTTATTCGAAATTTATTAATAAAAAAATAAATATGATTATAACAACTGCTTCTTTTTTTATTTCTCTCTCTGTACGTGACTAAATAATAAAAAATATTTTAATTTGATTTATTCTTAATAAGATTATATTTTTAGTTAATGATAGATGAATATGATTAAATGATTTTGCACATGAGTTCACTTTTTATGCTTGTCTAAATAAGACAACATAATTTTTTTATATAAAAATAAATTTGACATCTATCTTAGGTACAGTATTCTCATTGTCTAGGAGTACTTTGTTCTTTCAGAATCACTGACGCATATATGCGTTCTGAAGTTGTTTGTATAAAATTAAACTGAGCCTGGATCCTGAAAATGTCACGATAATTAAAATATAGAAACTTGACTTGGTTTGCATAGTAATATATTTGATTTAAATCAAAAGTACGAAATACAATCATAAATAGTCATATAATTAATCATGACAGGGATTTATATGACTAAATCAAATGAAATAGTAGTGTATTATAACTAAATATAAATGATTTAATTTTACAAATGGCATGGTATCTTTGAGTATATTAACTTTAAAATGATGATAATTTATCGAGACATATACTTTTTAATTAATCAGTGCAATACGAACAATTTAAAGGCTTGTAAATCAAGTTGTGATAGTTCATGCAATGTCAATGTCTATAGAAAGTATGAATTCATTAAGTGATTTTCCTGTCTTGTCGACATAGAACTAAAATCTCTAGAGAAATAAAACATATGCTAACGCATGTAAAATATTATCACGATACGACATCAAATTTTCTTTGAATAAGTTCATATATAATCTATTTATGGAACTAAAAACAAATTGAAATCACTGGTTTAATATTTAATACAATCAAAACAAAGAAGAACTTGATTCAATATAATAAAGTATCGAGCAGATTTAACTTGAATTATAGCTTGAATAAAAACCCAACATGCTTATCTCTGTTTTCATCTATATGGAATTAATATAATAATCATAAATAAAAATAGAAAAGGTTCTTTTGACATTAGCTATACTTATCTTCATACTCCTTGGAAGTGTTTTCCTCGGTTTTAATCAATATTAAAAGAAGTCTAAGATAAATTGTAATTTTTTTTAGAGTAAATTAATTTATTATTTACACAAAAGACTATCAATTGAAGTATGACTTGAAATAAATCTTCTTGACTTAATTAACGTCAAATATAAAGTTGCAACACTCAGATTCAGTAATGAGAAAGATAGAAACAAAGATAATCTTGCTGGTATGTATCAAATCTTTTCCATCCTGAAAAAGAATAACATTGTCATATTTGTGGAACTTATTTCTTAGAGTCGTCTTTTACTTAAGAGTATAGATGCACTGTCTGCCCTTTATATATTATTTATATGAAAAAAACAGGATTTATGTTTCTAATTGACTTATTTTCATAAATTTTGTAAATAATGTCTACTGTAATAATCCCGTGAAATTTATATCAACCACATAGTTTTACTGTTTACTCTCGACAGATAATAGAACTACGAATGCTAATAAATATACTTTTATATTAACGATATGTTTACAAAATCTTGTGATTTATTGTTTTTCATATACGATGACACTTGTTTGTGAAGACTTTCTATATATTTTGACGTAAAACACATATTGAAACAAGTTTTAACAAGACAAAAATACAGATGAGGTTCTTCAAGATAAACTAATTATCTGTTTATACAATGATTTTGTATACTATCACGATTCGGATGTGTTGTATCATTAATAAAATTATCTATTATGATTATAAGATTAAGTGAACGTGACATACAAGTGTTGTTGTCGATATGAAACAAATCAATGAATATTTTTTTCTATTTTTGCGAATAAAAATCATATAATGATATATTTCCAACACAAGGGAAATTAGATAAGACTACTAGAATAATATATTATATATAAATGAATTTTTGGTCTTTTAGAACTGAATATTTGATTTTATTAGAAAATATCATTTAAAAAAGAACTTCAGACATGATATCTCGCTATAGCTATTGCCATTTTATCATTGAATTTTGCATTAAAAATATATTTTGGTTATTAAATAAGCATCTGTTCAATTAAGAGAAATAGTCAAAGTGCGTCATAACCGAAACATGTATATGATAGATGACAGAAACATTTATTTGAGTACCGTCTACGATAAAAATATGTATTTTTAAGTATGTCCTTGTATAACGGACGCTAACAAAATTTAAAATAGAATTCCTGAATATATATAGTAGTATTGTTTTTTCGAGATATGAGATTCTAATCTATTATTACTGTGTATCGTGTCAATCTATGATATTTAATTATAAGAAGCAAAACAAAAGCAACAGTTAACTACAATTAAAAAATAAATAAAATCTCTATAACAACAGTATATGCATATAAGAAATTAAAATATAAGAAAATAGATTAGATATAAACGACAATAAGATTTCGATCAGAAAAAAAGGAAAAAGTTATTGTTTATTATTAAGTAATTTTTTAGTACTATCAATACGAACCTTTAAATCAGTAATAAATTGATCATTACTTAGTTGTGGATTAAGTGCAATTAAATCTGCTGCTCGTTCATAGCTCTCAATTGCTTTTTGATAATCATTTAAATGGAAGTAACTTTTACCAATTGCATCATACAATGGAGCAAGATCTGTATGTTGAGGTGGTAAATAACTTAAACTAACGTCAAGTGCTTGTTGCGATTGTTCTAATGCTTTAATATAATCGCCTTTCAGCATGTAATTAGCAGCTAAACCATTATGCACACGTACAAGACGACGTGGTTGATTAAGAACTGATGTATCTTGTAACATTCCAAGAAAGAATTGTTCAGCACGCATATATTCACCCATTTCCATGAATAATTTACCCATATATGAAAGTGGATTAGCATGTACTTCATTACTTCGTAAGGGTGCGACAAGACGAAGTAATTGTGGATCATCATCAGCTATTAAAGTTAATTTTACATTCCATAAAATACCTACAGCTTCATCGGTAAATTCTTCAATAGAATCTATACGAAATACGGTATTTAAGCCAAATAATACTCCATTTGTGTTTACTTTATCATCACCATGAACTTTATCGAGTGAAGCAAATGGACTTCGAATACTATATGTTGTTGGATTAACATATATTTCAAAAAGAACACCAGTTACATTTGGAAGAGCGATAAGACGTCGATGAATAAAATCGAGACTAACTGTTTTATCCATATGAGCAGTGAAAAAATTATTAAACGAAATAAGACCATGTAAATTATTCTTTACTAAACTATTAAATTTATCATTGAACATAGTTTTTCCACGATATACAACTAATATATTTTCAGTAAAAAATGAATTATTTTCATGAAAAATATTCAATTGTGTATGTGCATGTTTAACAAGAAAACCTAATTTGTAGAGAATATCTATTTCAAAAGTACGTTGCATACGTTGTAGAACACGCCAAATAAAACCTGGACGTGTTAACCATAAAAGTGCTTTTTGTGGTCGATAATTTGCTTCAAATTCATCAATCATATGTAATTGTTCAGAATTATTAACATAATGTATTCGACAAAAATTAACAAATTCATTTTTAGCATTATTATCAAATTTTAATCGAAAGTTAATTTCTCTAATGAATTGTGCATAAAGAAATGTTGCCCCTTGTTTTTTTAAATTAGCAGATATTGTATCATCTTGTGATATTGGAGCTGATGCAGTAAGAACTATAAGATCAAGTTCGCATAAATCGACATCGATCTCTAATTGTTTGCATAAACTATCAATATCATAAAAAATATTTGAAGATGCTGGAATAATATTAATATTCTTATCATTTTCGCGAAATGATGAATCAAGAATATAGATTTTTTCAAGTTGAGGTAAATTTCGAATTGAATCAACAAATGATTCTTCAGTTGGTACAATAAGGAAGATTTTTTCTACACGTATATTCGTTATATAAGCAACACACTGATCACGATCGGTAAAGATTTTTATAGTCGAAACGATATGGCGTAATTTAGCTTTTTCAAGTTCAACATCTATAGATGAATCATTTAAAACCCAAATAATAATACAATCTTCTACGATACGATCGGACTGTTGCTGCGGTATTTGACGAAATTTAACAGATTTTGAACTTGAAGCCGGTTCAATAGGTTCAACAGATAGTCCTGTGGATTTTGATTGTGAACAACCCATATCACAATATTAAATCTAAAAAATATAATATATTTATAGCGAAGTATTTTATCAGAATAGATCTAATCTATTTTTCTTTCTTTCTTTCTGTTTAATACAATGAAAGATAGTGTCGTCTCTTTGTCGAATATTAATTTGTACAGAGAAAAACATCAATCTTTCAACAATTACGTCTAAAAGATTATCTATTGTTTTCTTACATCAACTTTGTTTAGCTCCATTTTTTTTATACCTTTGCAAGTGGACATATATTCTATCATTCTACACAAATGACACTCGACTTATACGAGTCATTAGAAAACAATCTAATGAATTTAATACTTTTGTTTTCTAATATAGGAATTAAGAAAAAATACGAATCATACGCAATATAAATTAATTTCGTCGTTCTATCATTGTTACACATAATTCATAAAAATAAAATATATAAACCAAGATGTGTTAGGATCAGTTGACACGTACAGTAACTTTGAACGATGTTGCCATTTCACAAGCTTAAATTTTCTTAATTGTCATATGAAAAAGAATATATATAAAAACTATTTTCATAGGAATCTCAGTATTTTTATAAAGATATAATATATCTTCTTCCATTTTGCTTAAATACAATACCATAATTGTATAATCATAGAACAGATGTTTTTCTTTGAATATACAGATTTAGTATTATTCTATCCAATAATGAGACTACAACATATGAAATATCATTTTATATTTACATTAATTTTCAACGCATAATCAATCATTGTATATAGTCTATGGTAAAAACTACTGTAATTAGTCTAAACTGTCACATAATAGTTTGTCACTCACTTTTTACATGACTAAGACCGTATTCCTAAAAAAACTATTTCCAAAGTTACACAAATCTATTTCACACTACACATCATGTAGTCTACTGTTCTTTTCTTACTTACTTTGATACTTGTCGTAAAATAGTAAAATACAAATGTCTGTTATATTACTATAATCTCTCATCTCTTAAATCAAGTCGTATGCACTCATGAAATTTAAAATAAACATTTCTTGCGTCTAATTCTGCTTTATTTACTAAACAATCAACGAGAATATTCTTTATACAAAAAAAGTATTTCTCTATACAACAAATACAATTTTCTTAAAAATAACA
>CAJNOI010000569.1:0-37864 GCA_905250115.1 Adineta steineri
TTTCTATTAAATATAATTTATTTAACAAAATACATATATTTCTTCTTCTTTTTCCTATTGAATAAACACAAGGTTGATTAATTGAAACAAAATGTTGTTATTTTTTGTAGAATGCATTACAATTAAATGTAATCTCTAGTCAATCAATATGTACATATAAATTAAGTTGTCAATATCAATTTTGTATACGATATGGTGTTGTTCTAGCTAAGAGTAACAAAATATTTTTGAAGGTTGATTGGTTTAATTTTTATTTAATCTAGTTGAATGCAGAAGATGAAAATGATGATATAACAAGTTTGTTTTCATGGTTTTTCTTCAGTTTACGTTTAGACATAAGAAAGATGGTCTATACTTTGCAATGAATTTATGTTTATGTATTGTTATATATGACTAATATAAATAATAAATACTAGTTTTATAGGTGTGTCAGTCATAGTGCATGAAGAGTGTTTCGATTTTTTGACCTCTATGCGTTAATATTTGTTCCAGCGTCTGATTTACGTAAAGTTTGTGCTATGTAAATGCAATGCATGAAAACTTAGTAGATAAGCTTTTATATATCCCTCTTATTTCTGAATTTATCAACGATTTTGAAATAAATAGTGATATAAATGAAAATCCTGATACTTATTCATGATTACGCATACTTATTTTGATTAGCTTGAGAAATGTTGAGTAATATTGTAAAGCTTGTAAATTGACAGTGGTTGATAGCACGAATTGTATTCTAATAGAGTTGGTAATAGAATAAAAGATACCTTGATATAAACGACGTCAAATTAGTTTGTTAGAGTATAAAGCATGTTCTAATTGATTAATTTTGTAAAATCTAGTGTTTTCTAAGTAATACGTACTTTATCATAAATGAATGATGATCTTTTGCTTCAATCAGATATTTCTTACCTATTTGTTATATTAATTTGAACACTTAGAATTTTGTATCATTGAAATCGTGCATTAACTTTTTGCTCTTTGTCTTCTATGATGAAGAAGGTCATACGCCGTGGGGAAATCGAAGGTATCCGTATTGCCTCGCGTAATATACATTTAAATACTTGAAGGGCGTGGAGACTGAATACTTTGCACAAGGTGATAATAATGTTTTTGTTATGATGAACGTTTCTCCAAGATCACCAAATTTTATCAACTTTATCATCCGTATTTCATAAAGATACTCATTTTACTACATGTTTTTAAAAAGTTAAATTGAAGCTTAAAATACATAATATATCGAAAATTTGAATAAAATAAATTGAATTAGAAATTCTCTTAATGATATATAGTTGTAAAAGTCTTCTAGATATTTTATTAATTAATATTCGAACAGAAAAAATCTATAAAATTGATGTTTTGTTGTCTTTCAAAGAGACTACTATTCAAGGAACTATTAAAACAAAAAAATAAATTTTATTTAATATATTTTACAAAGGATTTAGATAAATAATATTAATTAATTAAAAATAATAATGTTTTGTGTGGGTGTGTGCGTGTGGATGTGATTGTGGGTGTAGGTGTCTCTACTCTTAACTGGCATCTACATCGACGTCCAAATTCACACCTGCACTCAAGCTCGCACCCGACACCGATACCCCCACGTCAAAATCATCACCTACACCCAAGCTCGCATCCCACACCGACATCTCCACACCCACCTACACTCTCTTAGCTTTAAGTGGTGCATTAAAAATTAGATGAAGACGTGTGTTGATTTAATTCTACTTTGATGCAGGATTCCTTCTCTAGTGAAGATAGGGCCTAAAGAAAGAAATGAAAAAAAGAAAAATATTTACTAACGTAGACATATATACCGAACACATTTTCTTTCATTTTTATTTTGTAAACGTGCGTAATCATCATAGTTTTTGTTTCTGAGTATGTCTACTTTGCAATATTATCGTGAATTAGCTTGGGCTGAATCATATGCAGTCGATCTTGAAGGAGCAGTTATATGTATTTGTGAATTTGATTCTGTGAAATATTTTGATCGACAACGTCTCGAAATTGGCATTACATAAATGTATTGATCGACATCGTAATTTTCAATTAAATATAAATTCATTAACAAAACCAAATCAATTTTATTTTATCAAACAACCATATTCAACACCTTTATACATTGAATTTCAATCAAAAGATGAATGGAAACAAATTGTTAATAATGAACTAAATACTCCATTTAAATTAATTTTATTATACGATAAGAATCCAATGAATCATCGACAATATCTTTTATTATAATCTTCATCAAAAACTATCAATACTTCCCTATCTTTCCGATAGTGAACAATAGTATTTTCAAATTTAACAAATGAAGATGAAAAGAAAACAGAAGATTTACTTCAAAATGTTCTTGAATATAAACGTCATTGGAAACATATTATTCCTTACGAAGTAGCAACTGGTCGAAATTCTATTCTATATCATTATGGTAAAGCAGAAAATCTGACTAAACTATTGAATAAATGTCGTCAAGAAAAAGTTACTATAGGAACTGTACTGTTAACATCAATCTATTTTGCAATTGCAGAAATGGTGAAAGATATATGGTACGTCGAATTACAATATTTCTTAACACATATTCAAGGAACGTTTTTTTACATTATAATTCTATAGACTTCATGACCCTGCATCTAAATTTTCAAATTTTAAATATGATTTGGATGTTAATTTACGTCATCGTTATTCTTTACCACTTGATCGTTATGAACATGTTGGTCTTCATATTGCAATGATGACTTTAAACGATATTAGTATTTCTCTTGAAACAAAATTTTGGTCACTTTATCGTATTATTCTTAATGATTTACAAAAGAATTTAACTGATGGAAAACATTTAACTTATCTTCGCGCAAATCATCTATCATCTACAGATGAACAAATAGATGAAATAATGATCCTAATAATGGTACTTATTCATTTCAACAAGAATTTGAAGATATAAATGTACTTTTAGTTTGTTCAATTGAAAGTCTTGATTATACTTTAATACATGAAGCTGGGGAGAAAAATTGAATCATTGCAAATAATTGGTTTGATAGAATGACGCATTTAACAGATATAGCATGACAATATGATGTAGAATGAACATTCAATGATTTTTTAAAAGAAAATACAAAATAAAAAATATATTATGATACTCAAATGCATTAGTGTAGTTGATAAATTGTAATAGATGTAATGGGTACTGCTTTTTGATGTAAAAAAATATTAGTAATAATAAACTATATTAATATTAAAAGTTTAATTTAATAGAAAGAATCGAAATAATTATAAATTATTATGTAGGAATACCAATTGTCATATAAAAGCTCTGATGGAAAGATGGAAAAAAACATTTTCTTTCAACTATGAAGGGTATGCGAAATAAGTATCAACCTATGTTAAATATGAGCGAGACGAGAGTTTTGTATAGTTTGCCATGGCATTAACAAATCATCAATCGTCGACGACGGTAATCCACGTTTTTCAATAGCTTCTTCGATAGTTTTATGGAGGACATTGATCGAATGTTTACTCCATTGAATGTCGCCTGTAATTGAATCGCAATCTAATTTATTACGAAGTTGACTAATTTTAATTACAGGTATATTCATTTTTTGGTACCATTGTTCGATTAACTTTAGAGCATTAATTGATGATTGAACGGGTATTTTAGTCCACAATATTAGTCGTGTAGCAATAGCAAACGAAAATGATGTGGTTGGAGCGGTCATTCTTTTTCTTAAATGTGTCTTGATAATATGTTCTGGTACATCTAGTATGACAGCTACACTCGTTGTGTGTGTTTGTTCTAGAAGAATTTGGCTCGTATTCAGTGGAACTGAAGTGCTATTATTCATTATACAATATGTATAGATATCGACGCAAGTTCGATCTCTCCATATCCATGTATAATTATTTTGATTTTGTTGATCTTTAAGTAAAGAAACATTGTATAACCACATTTTTGATAAAATGTGACTGTTAAGCCAACGAAAAAATCGACCAATAGTCAAACAAATAATAAACAATATGACAACTGCCCAGACAGTACCAGTAAAAAAATAAGTTATGAGGGTAAAAATAAGTACCGATGTTGGACTGATATATCTCATAAAAAAACTTGTGACAGTATCACTAGCGGTAATTGCCGTTTTTTGACGATACCACGACGTTTGACTATCATCTGAACTTGGCGTAGTCAAAAGTACATCCAAACTTTCCTCCATAACAAGACATTTCGTGCCTAAATGTTCACCCATTAAACGAGAGAGCGTCGATTTGCCTGAACCTGTTGCTCCATGAAGAGCGATAACATGTGTCATCGTGTAAGAGTATAATAAAGAAATGTTTAATTCTTACTTTATCTTTTGTGTATATGTAGGTGTGTCAATAAATTCAGCACATTGTGCTTTATTATCGAATAAGAGAGTAAAAAATAAATACCTTGAAAAAGAAAACAAGGTTAACTTTATTGCACTTCAAAACTCAGGCAGTCAAGTAACAAAAAAATGACCTTTTTTACGTGTTAAAAATTCTTTTTTTGAATAAAAACAAGTTTCAAGACATCAACTTTGATCAACTCTTTTTGTTCTCACAAAAAAATTCTTTTCTTTAACGTATTAAAATGTGCGCTTTTTACGCGTTAAAACTTTGATTTTTTCGCTACTTATCTAACTTGGATGAGTACAATAAAACAGTGACCTTCATAAAAAATGACAACTTTGTATATATATGACCATATAAATATTTTTGAATAGATCTTGAGAGTGTGGGTGTGGCTTCAGAGAAAGAACACTCACACGCACACGTACTATCATGATCCACACCCTAACTTTAACATAAGTATTACAATATCTATATTTAATATGAACAACAGTTGATGTATCTATATCACAAACACATACAAATAACAAAAACACCTTTTGTATTCAACTAGATTACTTAGAAATCAACCTTCAAAAACATTTTGTTATTCTTAGTTAGAACAACACCATATCGTATACAAAACTGATATTGACAACTTAATTTATATGTACATATTCATTGAGTAGAGATTACATTTAATTGTAATGCATTTTACAAAAAATAACAACATTTTCTTTCAATTAATCAACCTTGTGTTTATTGAGTAAGAAAAAAAGAAGAAGAAATATGTATTTTGTTAAATAAATTATATTCAATAGAAAAGCAAAAGAAAAATCTTGTACAAGAAATAATTAGAAAATGATTCTGAAATGTTCAAAAAATGTATATGTATAATATAATGGAATGTTCATAATTAAAAAACTTTCATTAATAAAATAGCGAAAATAGAAGCACCGAAGATAAATCTATCACTGGTACAAACAAGAATTGATGAACGAGATGTTGTTAATGTGAAATTATAAGTTTCAGCTATCGTAGTAGTAAAAATAGTATAATTAACAATTGTATTAACTGTATAAGTTGTCTTTGGTTGTTGATTAGAGAATAGAAATGATTGTATGATATATGTAGTATTATATGTTGTACCTGTTTGTGTTCCATATGTATTTGTATTGATTAATTGTACTTGAGTTGAAGTGAGTGTATAGGGTAAACTATTTAACAAATAAACAGTAATAATAAATGAGTTTGATGAGATTTGTGTTGGTAAAACAGTGATAAAAGATGCTTTTGGACAAACTGATGAGTTTGATCTTGTACATGTTCTTGTTAGTTGACATGTTGAAAGAGCAACAAATTGAGTGACATTTGTTAGTGTTGAATTGGATGAAAAACAAACAAGATAAAAAGCATTCACAAAATCATAGTTTTTTGTTAAACTAGTTATAGTTTTATTCGTTGTAAATGTATAATTAGTTGTATCCCATGTTGAATTATAACCATTATAAAATGCAAAAATACCAATATAAATAAGAATAAGATCAGATTGATCAAAGGATGAGTTTGCAAATTGCCATGTTATTGTGAATGCAGTGGAATTAAGTGGAGTAATTTGTGTTAGTGTTGGTTGAGTAATATAGTATCCATTTTGACTATAACATAATGGAATAACTGATAGACAAAGTAGAAGAAGAAGAGGAAGAAGAAGAAAGTGATGATGAATACAGGATAAATATGAACAATGATTATTCATGATATCTTCTTCGAATACAACAACAAACACAGGTAGTATGGGAAAGAAAGACGAATACCTTCAATATAAAGAGCTTTATTTATATATATGTATGTCAAAAACATTGTGTTTTTCTCCTTATCATTAACTCACCTCAAGGTTTATTATAATTGCAGAAGGACATAACGAGACGAGACAGTTGTTATGATATAATGCCTATCACAATTTATTCTTTATTTAATTAACAATTAAATTTGTTGGAATAGGTCTATTTTAATAATTAACAATTTGTATGTCACTATTTACAAATTAGCAAAAAGAAAAATGAATCTTCATACAGCGACATGTTTTGCAAAATCTTAAATATATGTATAAAAGGAAAGAGAAAAAAAAAAGAATGAACAGGAAAGAAAGATACACAATATTTTTTTTTGAGGCAATGTTACGTCGTCGAATGAGAGAGAGAATATGTGACTGCAATGTCCTTCTTGTTCTACTTACTATTCATATTATAATCACAACTACTAGGTGTTTTTTTTTCTCTCTCTTCCCCAAAAAAATAAATCAGGTGACAAGGTTAAATGAACTCTTACATAGTTGACAAAGTTGTCTCATTTTTTCTTCATCTTGATCTTGTTCTTACTTGTATGATTAATTATATCTATGAAAAAAAAATAGTTGATTGATGACGTTGAATTTGTGTAATAAAAAGTATCTAATCTGAAAAAAAAAGATTCTTTTCTTTTTCATTTCTTATTGACATTTGAGGATTAGAGAATGAAATAGAGTATTTATAATGAACTCTTGAGAATTTGTTCTTTTCTTTTTGTCATAACCTTGAATATTAATTTTATAAGCTGTAACTATCCATGTGAAGAAAAGATGTTTATTAATGGATTGACTAGTACTTATGATAATATATATATATATGAAGAAGAGAGTGTGATGACATTTATTATGAATGTGTTGAATGTAGAATATACATGATTGTAGTTTGATGAGATATTCTTAGTTATTCACTATCGAAAAACTGAACTCTTAGAAGTTATGAATGATTGATGAATTAAGCAATGAAATGAATAATAATATTATAGTATCATATCAATTACGATAGAAGATGTATAGATGAGATAACCTTGAAATATTGTTTGATATAGATGTTTATTAATAATTGGAAAAAAACAAAAAACAAAAATATGATGTTATAGAGATTTTTCTTATTGTTTAATGATGATAGTTTGTGGTTTTGATTTTAGTTTGACTGCGGATGCTGCTTTTTTATTATCTGAGATATTATAAAGAAAGAACCAATTGTCAGGCCGTTGAGCTAATGATACAGGTTTTTTATTGAAATATGGAATAAACCATACATTTTGTGTATATTGTGCTCTTAACTTGTATGCCATTGGTTGCTAAAAAAGTTCAAAATTTCAAAAATAATCGAAGAAAAATAATATATATCAATTACTTTAAAATAAACTCGATTTCCTTGTCGAATAAACATATATTGATAACGATAAAGCCATTTTTGTAATTTATCATTGACTTCAGCATTTTTGGCTGGTGTATATTTATTTGCTATTCCACGTTCTTTTCTCAATATATCTGACGTTAAAACATAAGCTTTTGAATGTAATGCAGCATATATAACAAACCAATCATCACGAGAACTAAATCATTAAATCAAAAATTATTCATTATACATATTTATCATCAATGATATTTACGTATTATCGACTAGAAAAATCTCACATATTGAACGTAAATCTTTCTGGATATCAAATGGTATACGAGATAATACATGTTTACGTGCAATAAATAACATTTGTGATTTCGATACATGTAAATTTTTAAGAAAATTTATTGTCTTATAAAATAAAACAAAAAACAAATTTACTATATAATAAAGTATACAATTTCTAACCTTAATCATTGAAGTAACAGGATCAGTAGCAAATCGATCAATACCATAAAGTATATTCAAGCCATCAACAATCATCGTAAATTTATTACGAGCAAGAAGTACTTTAAATCTTTCAAATTCAGCTGGTGTTGTAGTCTTAATAAAATATCAAAAAATTATATCTATTCTAATCTAAATGTTTAGCTAAAATTTACATTAAAAACTTCCTTTTCTGTATAAGCATTTTCCATAAGATAATTTCGTAAGAAATTGAAATCATCATCAGTTAATTCACCATTTGATAAATTAAAACCAGGCAATTGTTTACAAGCACCACTAAATAGACAATAGTTGTAATAAAACAAAACTATTCTTATCATTTTACCTTGGATATACAAGTGTTGTACCATAACCATATATATTTGGAACTAACTTATCGAAAAATGTTTGTATTTCATCGGTAGCTGATTTTTCAATAAAATAATCTAATGTCGATAAATAATGAAATAAATGTTCAATAAATTCATAAGCATTTTTATTATTTTCATCTAAATTTCTAAATATATCTCGTATAATATCAGTTAAAGTACTTGACATTGTTGCAGCAGCACTATCACTAGGTGGTGGAGTTTTTAGATTTTGAAGTAATTTTATTGCTGCATCAATATCATTATTATGTAAAGCAGCAAGAATAAGACTTGAAATAGACAAAACTATTTATATTCATTATTAAAAAAAGAAATTTTTTCTTAATAACATACTCTCGTATAGCTTGTAGTTGATCATCATCATTAACAAATGGTAAATAAGTATATGCTTCACGCCAAAGATGAGTTACACATAAACCTTTAATTATTCCTAATGCAGCTGCTGATGCTATGATAACCGGTTTTTTATCTTTAACAAATTTTTGATAGATTTCACATAATTCGTCTTCATATGGTGAATAATCTTGTTCATGTTTTTTTCCAGATGAAATAAAAAAATCTAAAGCTAGTAAATTCATATAAGTTGAATAAGTTGTTGCAGTTGATGTTAATAAATCAGGATGGTTTTGTTGAATAAATTGAAATAAAGATCGACCACGTTCAATATGTTTCAATTGTACACAAATAAGCATTGTTATTGAAGCAAATAAAGGTTTTGTTGTTTCACCAACAATATCATATAATTGTTTCCATTCATTAGCTGTTACCCAACGATCTTGACATATTGATAGTTGTTGTTCAAGTATACATCGATAATGAAATGGAAATTTTATCATACGTTCAGATAGAATTAATTCATTATTTAAACAAGCTATATTAGAAGTATGTGAATCAGTATTAGTTTCATTCTCATTTTCATTAAGTGCTGTATTGATTCTTAAGAGAATCTTTCGTTTAGTTTGATCAGTTAAATTTAAATGACGAATTTGTATATTTTCTAATGATTTAATAGAATGTATTGAGATTATTTGTCGATATAAATTTAAAAATAAACGACGAGGATAATAAGATAACATCTAGAAGACGAAAAAACGAACAAGAAGATGTTTATCAAAAACAAAATAATATCCTAAAGATCTTTTAATTATTATTTATTTGAACACGAAACCATGTTTGAACATTTTCAGATTCAGTTAATGGTGATCCATCAAAATAAGGTACCAGCCATTCATTAGTATTAACATGAACACGTGTTGCATATAAACATGGAGCCTAGAGAAAAAGAATAGTTCATTTCATAATCATATATCTCGAATTCTTACTTGAAGATATACTAAATCTGGTTTAGTGACTGGAATTAATTGATGTGTTTGTATCCAACGATGAAATACATCGGTATTATTTAAACCTAATAAAGTTTTATATATTCGTTGATCAATTGGACTAGCAAGTAATGTTTTTGGATTATGATATAACGTTGATAACACTGGTAACGGACTTTTAATAGATCTTTCATTACAAAAAAAAGAGTTAAATAAAATATAAATATATAGAAAATTAATACTCGTAAGGTACACGAACAACAGATACAAGATCAGCAGGCATTCGCAGTGAATCAATATAATCAGCCAGATCAATTTTCGCGATAACTAAACATCGTTTACCTTTTTCATCAGCTATTTGATAAAGAACACGTTTAATCTAAAATATTGGTTTATAGTTTTATTATTTAGAAGCTATTTTTATACATACATATAATGGATGACGTGTGCGCCAATCTAATTCAAGTGGTGGATAATGTAGACAATCGAAAAGAACATCGAATGGATTAGAGAGTTGATTTAATAATTTAGATGGATCTTCTGCAAGCTATTAAAACAACAATTTAGAAATAGAAGATTATTTGAAAACGCCATACTTTCGGACAATTAGATTCTAGTAATGATTGAAAATTATCTCGAACAAATGAATGTATAATTTGACATTCTTGATCAGTTGGTTCCATAGAAGGTAATACTGATTTATTATCAAGAGACGTACCACTAACAATAAAGGAAATTATTAATATATAAATATGAATTATCTACTTTGGATAAAACTGAATGTATTCACATTTAAATCGAGTTGAATCAAGTCTATATAACAAAGAAAATTAGTATAATTTAAAAAGAAAATACATACTCATTTAATTTTCTTTCTAATGCTTTTATAAATGATATTGGTGGTATATAACCATTACTTGCAGTTTTCTCCAGTAATTTAATTAAAGTTTCAATTTGTTTCGTTTTTTCTCCAGTTAAATAATCTGTAAATGTTTCATAAGTTTGTGATGTTTTTGCTATTAAATAATAATCACTTTCTTTAATTCTTGATGGTGCTATTGGTCGTTTAAGTTTTTGATCAAGTGTAACTTTTTGTTTATTATCTAAAGCTATTCTATCACTATCACTAATTAATCGTATTCGTTGACGTTCTTCCGTTAAACGAATTGATTCTGTTTGTGAAATCGTATCAAGAAGTGAAAAGAAAAATGTATAATCATGAAATTTTGCTGCTGCTGTTAAAACAAAACCTAATGCTTGTTGCATACCATCAAGATCATTATCAAGTATAGGTAAATATTTTAATGCTTCTTTCCATTGTGATGTTAATGTTAAACCAGCTATAATTGGTAAAGCAAGCATTGAATCAGGAAGAATATTATGTGATAAAAATTCTTGATAAGCATTTAATAAAATTTGTTCATTTAAACGATACTCACTAAAATCTTTTCGAATATCAATTTCACGTGCTAATAAAAGTAACATAGCTAAACTTGTTGGTGTTAATGAAATATTTTCCGATTGTAAATAACTAATATATGATAAAGCCATTAAAAAACGTTGATAACCAATACATTCATGAAGGAATATGCCATCAAATAAACGTGATACACCAATATCTTTTTTAACAAGATAATCACGAAATGCTGTCCATTGTTCGTTATCAATATAACCATCATGCATATAACGAAGAATTTGTCTAACTGATGATCGAATAATTAATGGACGATGAAAATTAGTATGATTAAGTTCAACACGATTAACAGCTTCTATCCAATCATAATATGTTGTTTGTGAACGTTTATATGCATACATAGATTTTTTTATTGGTTTTTTACTTATACGAATATCCGTATCAGAAAGTTTAGTAGCTGTTGAAATAGTCCATCGTTTAGAATAAGAATATGTTTTGTTTAATAATAACAATGAACGAAATCGATTAGAAATCATGATCTTCAATAGAAGATGTATTCTTTTTTTTTTCTAAGAGAAATAAACACAGATCATTCGTTTTTTTATTTCAGACAAAAAAAACAAAAACAAAAAGAACATTTATTTGAATACATAACGAAAGAAAAACAAGAAACAATGTTTATTGCATCATTGGTGGAGGAGGTGGTGGTGGTCGATTTGGTGGCGGTGGTGGAGGTGGTCGCTAAAATCAAAAAGAAAATTATTGAGAATTTTTTATGATTGAGATAAATAGAATTTACAAATGGGGCTGATGATGTGGGTGTTGGAGCCATTGGTGGTGGTCGAGGCATTTGCTAAAAATAAAAGAATTACATACAATATCTTATAAATCAATAATTCTCATATAATATACCATTGCAAATGGTGGTGGTGGTGGTGGAAGACCTGGTAAACCAGGTGGAATAGGTAGACCACCGAGTGCACCGTATGGTAACCATGATGTCATAGGGAATGGATTGACTGGTGGAGGAACTGGTGGTGCAGGTGCAAATTGTGGTTGATCAGCAAATCTAGAAATTTCGAAAGAAAATAATATTAGATAGAATTTTTTTCTAAATAAAAAATACGTACAATGTATGTGGTTTATCTGAATGTGATAGTGGATTTTGAGCAGCGAGTAATCGTTCAGCTGCTGAACCATGTCGTTCACCTTTCGATTCTTTTTTAAATGCATAGGAAACTGTAATAGGTCGATTACATAAATATTGTCCATTCATTGCTTCTAAAGCTGTGTCTGAACCATCAAAATTAGCAAAATTAATAAAAGCATATCCTTTGGAATTGCCCGAATCAGGATCACGCATAATCTAAAATAAATTTTTATGACATATAGTTTTTTTTGTTTTTATTAGAAATATAAATCTAAACTTACTTTTGGTGTTTGAAGAATAACACCAAATGCAGAAAACGTATCGTATAATAGTTTTTCATCAACTTCTGGATCAAGATTTCCAATAAATAGATTTGCACCGACATCAAGATTTTTTTGATGCGCTGATGCCTAGAAGAAAATTTGAATGAATAAATATTGTAAAGAGAAGAAAAAGCTAAGATTTTTATCCTACTTTATTAACACGTATTGGTTTCCCATAGAGTTTGATCATATTCATTATTTTAATAGCATAATCTGCATCTTCTTCAGTTAAAAATTCAACAAAACCATAACCCTGATGATTTATTGTTACACGATCTTTTGGTTGATGGACATTAACTATGAAATAGATGAAAAATTAGAAATCATATACATATACTTATATTTAATTATTAAAACTTACCAACAGGACCTGCCTGAACAAATAATTCCCAGAGAATAGTTTCATTAACACGTTCATCAAGACCACCAACATATATCGTTGCATCTTGATTTCTTTCAGCAACCGGTACAGACGACATAATGATAAAGAGAAATATAAGATCTAAAAATCAAGTGCATTTAAACTATAATTTCAGAAGAACAAGACGTAAACGGTTAAATAGAAGAAAAAATTGACAAATTTTCTTCTTATTCTTATATCGTCCAATCGTGAATGAGTTTTGATTGGTGAAATACAATACAACGAATGATAATACCATGGAAAATAGAGGGCGTAAGAAATTTATACCATCTTATCTTTTTTCAAATAATGACAAATCACACATAGGTTTTTAAGCGATATACATTCAGAAGAATACATAATAGTTCTTTTATTGGCGGATTGCAATATCTACAAGAGAAGTAAGAGATCTTTTATTCTAAAGAGTCATGCAGGTTTATATGTTTTCTTATACCTGTATATCTATGATTGAATATTATACTGATTTGTAAGAAACATTTGAAATTTCTTTTTATTTATAATTCATTATTCTTTTGAAATATAAAGTTAGCCTGTAAAACCATATATATTACGATAAGAGAATTCATCTATGTTGATAAAGATGAAACTAAACACTAAAATCAATTCTTTGCAAAAGTTTTACATCTTATATAGTCGTTTCACGAAATATAAGATTCTCTCTCTTGACAAGTAATACGATTTCTTAGCGATAATGTGAAATAAGAATGAATCAAGTTTAAAATTGTAGATTTTTATTCTCTGCTGTTTTGGATTGTCTTGATATGCTGATATTTTTAAGTTTAGAAGGCGTGAATTTATACCCCTAGGCAAAATTTATCCACTTATAAAAAGCAACTCTTATAATTCAATAATTTGATTTCTTCTTGCAATATATATATAAAACAATCAATAGATGTCATTAGTTTCAAATCTTATTTCGTTCAACCTATTCTTCCAAACGAAAATGTATGTCAACAATAAACTATGGAAGAAACGATTGTACAGTTCAGTCTACTCAAGATTAAATTTCTCTCTTTTCTTCTCTTCCCTTTTTTTTCCTTTCTGTTCTTACCTGCTTTAACTATTGTTTATTTTTGTATCGAATACGTTACAAAAGAAAAGGCTGCCCTATAACCTATATACTATACCTTTTTTTTTTTATTCGAAAGTATTCTTTTTCTTTACTACATTAATCTTTCTTCTTTTTTTTTATGATTATAAAAAGACGATATGCATCTTGATACAAACATGGGGTAACACAGAATGTTAATGAAAATTATAAAACAAAAATATTTGATTTTTATTTTATATTCTTAGAGAACAATTACCATTATTTTCATGTAAAGCTCATATATTTCAAGTTGATCCTGATACTCGAAAATCTTGGGTACCATTATCAAGCAGTGCTGGTATGTGAAAACGAAAACAAGAGGAAATATTTAATAAAGAATTCTTTTAGTAAATGTACAAATATTTCATGATTCAGTCAAGAATGTTTATCGTATTTTATCTGTTGATGGTTCGAAAGTATTGATTAATACAATTGTTACTGCTCGAATGAGTTTTACAAAAACATCACAAAAATTTTGTCAATGGGTTGATTCACGAGCTAATCATGTTTATGGTTTAGGATTTGCTAATGAAAATGATTTAACACGAGTAAATTATTTAGTACATATAAAATGAAATATTTTTTTTTTCGTTTATTATTTAGTTTATGGATAAATTTATTGAAGTGAAAGATGCTACACGTCAAGCACTTAAACATAATGAACATCGAAGTAGTAGTGTCGATGCTCGACAAACACCTCGAGTATAATTCAATTTATTTTTCGTCTTAAATACATCGGATTTTCTTTTTTTTCTTTCTCAAAGTCGGAAGGTGATTGGTCCATTCATTCAGGTGGATTAGATCCTTTAGTACAGACTCAACTTAAACAAGAAAATGCTCATCTTAAAATTGCACTTGCTCAAAGGTACAGATAATATATGAGTGTATAACAAAACAAAAATATATTTTAGTTCAAATAATGCTAAAAAATGGCAAGAAGAATTAGAAATATTACGTAATAATAATGCAAAATTAACTACAGCATTACAAGAAAGTCATGCCAATGTTGAAGAATGGAAAAGACAATTACAATTTTATCGAGATGAATGTACTCGTCTTCGACAAATGGTAAAATTAAAAAAATATTTATAGAAACTTTCATACCTATTCATCAGATTAGTAAAAACATTTCTGCATACAGAAAAAAAGAGATAAAATCCATTTCGATTAAAAAAACAAAACGTAAATTGATACTTTAAGGTAGTTATACGCTTGTTATAAACTTTGACTTGATTCGAAAAGAGCATGAATTAATCGTATTCTATAATAATATATTTCAAGGTATCAAATCATCATTCATCAAATGATGGACAAATCAATGAAGCACAAGAATTAAAAAGTCTTCTTGATGGTGCTGATCAACGTAATCAAGAACAAGAACAAGTATTTTATTTTCTTCGTTTAATTATTTTCATTCTAATGTTTTTTTTGTATAGAAAATTCTTCAACTTGAAAATCAAATTCAACGTTATATAACTCAAATAAATACTTTAGAAGATCGTTTATCTGTATGTTAAAATAATATTTATTAACTTATTTATTTTCATATAAAAATTTTAGTCAAATGAAGATGATAATCAAAGACTTCGTAGTGAAATATCAACAATTCAAAGACGTACACCACAAGGTTCATATACAAGTGGTCATGGTACATTATCACGTTCACCAAATCGAAATGCTGAACAATTAATTCGTCTACGAGATTTATTTGAAACTAAAACAAATGATTTTAATCAAACACTTGCTACTAAATCTCAAGATTTACAACGATTATGTTCGCAAATAACTCAAACAATAACAGAATTCTAATTTCGACTTTTGTTTTACCTCATCAATTTGATCAGATTATATGTTTTATGACGACTAGACTACCATAGGAAACTGTTATACTTTTTTTTTTATAATCAATGTATGTTCTTATTGATTGACCCTACTCCTTTTCTTTGTGATAACTTAGAGTTCAAACATTTGTTTGTTTTTTTGTTTTTTTCAATATTTATTTCCTTGCTTTCTGATTATTTAAAGAGAATGAATATAATATGTTTATAAAACGTTTTTTATATTCTTTGTGAAGAAAAACATCAGTAATTGATATATATACATTTAGTTTTAGTAGTTTGTTTTATTTAATGATAATAATCTTCTATCATGGTTCTTTTCATTTTCTTATTATACTTTAATAGTTAAAACAATTTCATAGCAACAATAAATTGAAATTCATAGGCCATACTATATATTTATTTGTATAGACAAATGAACTGATTCATGGAGAATTATTATTCAAAAAGATTGATTTATGATTTAAAGTCATAGTATGTTTATCATGAGTTACAAGATATATCCATAGAAATGAAAAAAGATCTATTATGTATCAATCAGAAGTTACACTAGACAAGCACTGAATTGTACTAATGCAGTGGCGGATCTAGAATATTGAAAGGGGGGGGGACGATTTTGGCTAAAAGCTATTTTTTGAGTCCAATCGAAGTAGTGTGAACTTATTTTTTCGTTCATCTTTACTGTAAAAAATCAAAAAAGAATTCGGAAGGGAGGGGGGCGCGATCATCCCCATCGCCCCCTAAATCCGCCACTATACTAATGGTTACTTTTCATATCGGTAAGGCAAAATTTCACAATGTATTTGAGTGTTGAACAGGGCCCATATTTCAAAAATACATGATGTTCATTTTTCATAGGTGAAAATATGAACATATGAATTTTTTCACGTAGCTTTTGATTTTATTAAGGTCATTCTTTTACTGAAATCAATGGTATTATTGTCATAAAATACATTGCACTACAGAGACACAATCAATAAAATTTCGGTTTTTTTTACAACAAAAATACAATTCTATTAAAAATATTAGATTAGATAGTGATAATAATTATGAATCAAGAATTATATTTTCATCCATCGACTGAACAGTTCGTGATGAACTATGTTGTTCAGGCCAGTTCCATGTTTTAGGACCAAAATATTCATAAGATGTATCATATAACTGCATACGAATAAATTCTTCTTTATTTTGAGGTTCTAAATATTTTCATAGAATATGATTATAAGTAAAAATAAAGAGAATAATTTAGTTTTACCAGGATAATTCCAAGCTTTTTTAGTTTGATAAAGATGTTCAGCTAAATGTGTAGCTATTTTAACTGTTACTTCATGTATTGCTGGCACAGGTGGATAAACACGACCTTCATCTAAATCTTCTTGACTGACTAATTCACCAAGTTTCTATGAAAATAAAAATTACATATATATTTCGTAGAAATGAAAATTGATCTATTTCTTTTTTTAAGCAGATTTCAAAAACATTTAAATAGAAGTCATCGGTTCATCTCAACGTTTATAAAAATAGATAAAAGACGTACACATTTTCACTACATTTCATTTTAATAATCGAAATGATTTCTACTCGAATTAAAGAAAACAATATAAATATTACAATAATCATTTAGATTGATATATTTTTCTTTTATGTCTACCGGATACGTAGGATATTATATGGGACGAAGTATATTTCCGTAAACGGAAGTCATTTACCTATTGATTACATTTAATGTATACTAATGGATCTATCAGGTGTATTGACAAACAGGAAGAACAGCTTTAACATCAACCTCGATAATGATGTTCATCAAAAATTGTATCATATCTTTGGAATATAACTTCATTATACATATCGTATGCTTCTAACTTTCTTTTTCATTTAGAATTCAACTAGATTACGAAAAAATAGTGAAAACTCGTTATTTTACCTGTGCTGCTATTAAAAACATATCTTCTTCAACATGTCGAGCTGCACAAGCAACAGTAGCCAAAGCAACAGCTGGAAATATATATGCATTATTTCCTTGTCCTATTCAAATCATATGAATATACATTTAATGTATTAATATAAAACTAAATATCTACCTGGATGAAATGTCTTATCTTTATACACAACAGGTTTAAATGGACTACCAGATGCAAAGATACATCTTCCCTAAATAAATCAGAATATACTTTTTTTAGAATATTAATTAAGAATGATTACATCAGTTTCACGATAAGCTTCTTCAGCAGTACATTCAGCACGACTTGTAGGATTTGATCTATTTAAAGAACAAATGTCTAGGAAAAGAAATTGAATTAATTATTAAAATTTACAAAGCAAAGATGACAGGACGTTCATTAATTATAGCCATCTTTTTCAAAACAGCTTCATGAAATAAACGTGCGACTCCACTTGCACCTAAAGGAAAAAATATTTTTTATCTTTTGTTTTTTTTATTCAATAAAATGTATATACCGAGAAGGACAGTTGGTTTAACATAATCTACTACTGCGGTAAGATCTTTTATTGGTTTACCCTTCTTGACATAAGGAGCTTTAGGTCCTTCTAAATCTCCTTGTGGACGACCCTAAATTATCAAAAAATATATTCAAAATTATTGACTAAAATAATTTCCAACACCTTAAGTGAAGAAAAGCAAACTAATAATCTAGCAAGTCCTTACTTTAACTGCACCCTAAAATATTAGTGGGACTTAGTTATTAAAAAACATGCATATGGTAAATTAAATATATATAACAAAACAAACTTACATCAACTATAAGACCGTGAACATCATACATCCACACTTTACTTCTTGCTTCTTCCGGTGAAGCACCTTCACGTATCATTGCATGTGTTACTAAATCTGCAATACCACATGCAGCCTAAATTGAATAGAATTATTTTTATCAAAGAAAAGTTAATTATCTCAAGACATACTTGACCAGCCCCGACAAAAAGAAATGTATTGTCAATTAATTTTTTACCCGTGATACGAAGTGCTCCAAATAGACCAGCGAGTACAACTGCAGCTGTTCCTGAAAAATAAATAGATCAAATATTTAACATACAATTATAAAATTTCTATAGAAGATCAGTAAACCTTGGATGTCATCATTGAATGTACAATATTCTTTTTGATAACGTTCAAGTAATCGATATGCATTTTGACTAGCAAAATCTTCAAATTGTATAAGACAATTCCATCCAAAACTAAAACATATATTTATTTGATAAATAAATTAATTATTTCGAAAAATTTACCGTTGTACAACAGCTTCCATAAATTCATCAATAAATTCATCATATTCTTTACCAGTAACTCTCTTTTGTCTTAATCCAATATAAAGTGGATTGGATGATATTTCCTTGAAGGAAAAAAAAACAATTAATAATTCAAGAAAAAGAATTTCTCCTATATTATATACTTCATTATTTGTTCCAACATCAAGCATAATTGGTAAACAATCTTGTGGTGGAATACCAGCAATAGCTAAAAATAAATATATAGAGGATTTATAAATACAGAAAATAATTCTTTACCAGTATATAATTGTAGTTTTCCAACTGGTATACCCATACCAAAAGCGCCTAAATCACCTAAACCTAAAATACGTTCACCATCAGTTACTACAATGGCTTTCACATGTTGTTCAGTCCAATTGGTTAATATATCGTAGATATGACCTTTATCATGTATTGTAATAAATAAACCTCTTGGTCGTTTAAATACTAAACCATATTTTTGACATGCAAGACCAACTAAAAAAAGAAATGAATACAAATTGATTATTCATATCCAGAATTTCTACCTGTTGGTGTATAAACAATTGGTATAAGTTCTTCGAGATTATCTTTTATGAATAAAAAATATTTAGATTAATAATTAATAAGTCGTTTATTTATTTATTTACCGGCAATTACTCGATAAAATAATTTTTCATTTCTATCCGACAGATTCATTAATTCAGAATATCTATCCAGATCATCTAATGGAAATCATCAATTAATATAAAATAAGTAATTATTCGATTTATATTTATTTACTATTCATTCGATGAAAATTAATCATAACACGAAGTGCTTGAATATCTTGAGAAACAACAGCAGGCGGCAAGAGACCATGTATACCCATATGTTGTCTTTCTTCAAGCGTAAATGCCATACCCTGATTTTAAAAAAAATGGTTTTTTTTTATGATTATATTTTTTTTAATTACTTTATTCAAGGCTGGATTTCGAAGTAATTCAACACCTTTAATTGATGAACGAGATTTTGTTGATGGACGATATTCATCAGTGACAGTCACTGTATATCGTTGTGGTTGTTGAAAAAAACGGATATGTTGATAATATGATAAAATAGGCCGAATATTTCTTAAGGGAATAGAAGACATTTTTTATCTAGAAATTATAGGTAAATTAATTATGAATTGTTTCTTTTTTCTGGAAATTCTATAGTACATTGATTGATATACAAGTCATTCTCCTTTCTTTTGTTTGTTTTATATTCAATTGTATTGTTAATTTTTATCAAGAAATATATTAAATACAATTACATGTAAGATTGAGTTAAGAACAAACTATCATATCAACAAAAATGTATCTTCGTTAGTTTTATTCATTCATGTGTAAAGTTTCTACAATGAATATTAAATAGTTCAATTAAGAACATTTATTTTTATTATTTAGAAATATAAGATCTTTAAAAACCTATTAGAAAATATTTTATATTTGAACTAGCCTAAAGGCATATAAATAGTTCTGGTGATCTAAATTGATCATCAGGAAAAACCTCCATTCTTTCCAAGCATTATAATGGAAATCAAATATCCGCTATATATCAAAGTATTTGCTCATTAGCAGAAAAGTCATGCACGTTATTAGAAGGTATAATAAATATCGTGATTCCTATTTAAACATAACTATACTATAGTCTATGGAAAATTAGTTTACTTAGTGATCCATTAATCACACAACATTTTAACAATAGTAGATTCATCTATATTTGTTCATTCGTATATACAAATAACGTGATAGAAATAATAAAATCTAAGTGAAAACGTTCACCCGCTGATATTTTATTTTTAATTCTTATTAAAACACGAGATTGTATGCCTATTAATGAGTTTAAATACATTCTTAAGAATAAAAGTCAATATGACAAAAAAAAATATAGAATTTATGATTAGTACAGAGGTGCAGAATCTTCCCAAATTTTTTCTAAAGAAATTCCCCGAAAAATGCAGTTTTTAAAAAAATTTCTCTCTTCCCGCGCGGGGGCGCTTGAAGAAGATTCTGCATCTCTGGATTAGCATCTAAAAAACAGATTCTTTTCTTCCATGAAATAGATAGATATATATACATTTAAACCATCTAGTTAAATTGAGCCTATATATCTCTTTCGGGTAAATATAATCGTTTTAAACGTCACGCGTAGTCATTAATTAGAAGAGAGAAAAAGAAATTTTAATAGTCCTTAACAAGAAACAACTTATACATGCATAATAATTTATTATTTTCCTGTTTTTTTTCTTCTTCTTCTTACATCGATGTTAAAAATTAACTGCTTGCTTGCTTGCTTTTTTCTTTACACTTTCTCTTAGATAAGAAACAGTTTTTCATATTCTAATTCTTTCTCTTTCAGTTCCTGACGTCACTAGAAAAATTATTATTCTTCTTTGTAATAAATCCTATTCGTTAAATTGCATCTATTTTATTCAGAAAATTCATACTATACACAACAATCAGAATGTTATTCACGAACAATATGACTAGTCGAGTATCATGGATTATGTTTATTGTGATTGCTATTCAAATGGCTGGAATACTCTCAGTCTTCACTGATGTGCCTCGTAAGTTCTATTCAAATTTTGAGATTAGGGAGATATTTCTTATTTTCTCTAGCTCCACCAACACGACCAGAACGGTTTCACTCTCGAGAAGAGCTTAAGCGGTATTTACAACTCGTATGTTTCTAAATATCGTTATTTACTATTATTCAATTAACTAAATATTTTTTTAAGGTCCATGAATATTACGCTATCATTGGTCGACCACGTTTTGGCCGATCTCAACCAGAAAGACGATTAAATCCTCAAGATAGACAACTATTTAATTTCTTCGATGTAAATGGTGACAAATCAATAACATTCGATGAATTTCATGAACGACTCGACAATGAATAGTTGTGTACGTTTATATAACACTATAGAAGATATTTTTTTTCTTTAGTACATATTAAGATTTATTTTATATTTTATTCTTTTCTTTTTTTTTTCTTCTCTGTAGATAAGCTTTCTCTTATTCCAGTGATCATCAAAACGATTCCAAAATGACAATTTTTTTCTGCAAACATCGTATATTTATCTCCCTGTTTCATTATTTTATTGTTTATCATCGCTTTCTCTACTGCTTAAGTGACTGTCTATCATGTTGTGCCCAAATACAATAAAATTGGCCATTCCATATATACAAAAAAACAATTATTATTATATATATGCGCTATATACTGTGCACAAGGACATGTGCTTGAAAATTTGAAATAGAAAAAAAGAAAATGTTTTTGTTTCTAAGATGATCATATTAAGTTAAAGAAAAGTAAAAAGGAAATTATCACCAACTATCTTGTAAGAACTCTCAAACATACATGCAGCAATTATTTGAACAACATACGCTTTTGTGCAAACAATTTCCTTGTCATAAATACAATTTGTTAATGACGAACGTGCGCGCATATAATCATGCATTAAGAATATCTAAAATATAGTTG
Source organism: Adineta steineri (assembly GCA_905250115.1). NCBI lineage: Eukaryota > Metazoa > Rotifera > Eurotatoria > Adinetida > Adinetidae > Adineta > Adineta steineri. The sequence goes on from CAJNOI010000569.1 coordinate 22,725, forward strand.
CTGTAAAAGTAATCAAAATACAAGAGACCTTATTGTCCTATGTTTTACTTCCATCTTGAGTATAAAAAAATACACACACACGCACACATACATAGACATCGACGACCATCGAAAAAAAGAAAAAGTTTTAGCCAATATATGAATTTTTTAGAAAAAAAAAAGAAAAAAAAGAAAGAAGACAAGGTTAAATTAACAAAGAATCAATGACGAATCTTTGTTGAGTTATGTCTAGAAGGAAATAATCACTGGTTTATTTTTTTTCTTTATTTAAAAATAGAAAATTAAACATTAACAGAAGATGACTGAGTTTGTGCTGTTTTAGCAAATTCAACAAAATCATCAATTAATCTAAAATAGAAAAAAAACACCAAAATAAAATAAATATATGTGTACTTTTAATTAAACACATACGTTGGCCAAGCACCATCATGATCATAATTTGAAAAATCTGGTTTTATTGATGTTGAAAAATCATGTAATAAATCCCATGTATCTTTTGTAATTGATCGTTGATTTGAACGTTCTTCAAGAAATTTAAGCCATAAATCAAGTAATTTAAATCTTTGTGATTGTTTATTATTTGGATTTCCAGTAAATAACATTTTCCAATAAGCTATAGCTAAATGGAAAAGAAAAATAAATCATTAATAATTAAACATTTCATATTATTTCGATCAATAATAAATTTTCTTGTCTACATGATTCTATTAAATGAAGGTGGAATCAGATTTCTTTTATTAGTGAAAGTAAATAATCTCATTTTTTACATTTTTTTAACTTTGAACACGATCATTTACAATGTATATATTTGTAAAATTGATTCATACAGAGTACTTTAATTGAAAATAATGAGTCAAAAGATTTTTCGATCTTATTACGCATAAGTGGTCAAGATATACTGAGTAAAATAGTCTTCGCAAAAGATTGAAGATGATCTATACTATCAAATTTCATAAGTATGTAGTTCTTGAAACTTAAAGTAATTAGTAAATTTTGTTTAATGACGTCAGGTATTTATATGTAACGTCATTAGTCAAATGTATCAATGAGTACGAAAAATAATATAATCCATTTTATTTTTACACATAAAAATATAATATCTAAATCTTGTCAGAATTGTATGAAGTAACACTCAATATTATTAATTGCTATTAAAACAATATAATAAAAGTCAATCATATATCTTTTTTTGTAAAATCTAGTAAGTAGGATTGAAATACTACTATTAAGTACAATTTATTTTCACTTATTATATGATTTAAGTAATAATTCATGATGTTATATAAATTCTTTGTTAAAAAATAATACTCATATACAGCTAGTTGATATGTTAAGCACGCTTAACAAGACTATTATTTCTTTTTGAAATACTATATTCTTGTAAAGAAATACTTTGTATACGCAATTTTTCCGTTTGAAGAAAAAATGAAGGTAGCATAAAATGTTCTTTTGACCGGATATGACGTTATATGAAAATTGAAAGACTGAGATACGAAGCATCATCACTTTTTTCATTTTATGGAAATTTTTCTAATCAGACAAAAAAAAGAAAATCAAGAAGATTTTACGCTAAAATGAATATTGATCTGTTTCTAAAAAATATATGTTAATTCAGTTTGAACATTACAATATTTCGAATGACTTTTTATAATTATAATGAAATATTGTCTGATAAATAATTTTATTTATTAAATATCCAGTCACTGATTCATTATGAATAAAGATATGCAAGATGAACTAATTATTCCATCTCGTTAGAATCTTTTGTATTAAATCTAATCTTTTATTTAATTTAATGGTTAAATATCATTTATTTTAATTGGTTTAACTTCGGTGCATTTCTTATTCTAAATCTGTCTGATAAGTTAGCGTTGACATGATAATTAAATATTAAAATCTATGTAAAATTTCTATACCTGGTTGTACATCAAGATTTTTCATTGATGTCGATGAACGTGCAAAATTAAATGTATATATATATAATTGTTTAAATTTTTCATTATCATTTTCAATTTCTTTATTGAGTTGTTTAATTCTATCTTGTAGTTTTTCTAATGTATCACATTGTAAATCTTGACAACCATGTAAAAATTCATTACGTTGTAATTCTCCTTGTTTCGATGCATTCATTTTCCAACATAGTATAAGGATTTCTCTATCACTTGGATCAAATTTTAAATCAGTTATAAAACGTAATAATTGTTCTAAATTCATTTTTGATGTATCACGTGGATCAGCATAAGTTGTCCATAATTGTTCGATTTTTTTGCGATCAAATCTTGATGTTGATGTTTGACTATGATGTGATGAATGATGTGAACTACCACCAGCTGAAGAATACGAAGATGATTCTTCACAAAAAGCACCTATAGCACGTTCAACGACCCAATCATTTGATTGTAGTGCATTTCGGGCTTGTTGCTCAGAAACACCCATTACTTCTCGTAATTGACGAATTTTTTCATTTTTTTCACGTTCTGATGTTTTATTTCGTCCGGACATATTGCGCTATACTTAGGATTTATATTTTCTATCTGAAAAATATGAGAAATTAACTTTTAGAAACAAACAAAAAAAAAATATCATGTTTAAAGTACAATATATAAAAACAATATTAAGCAATATGTAAACGAAGTGATGTTACAGTACAATCACTACTAATCGTAACTATACGATGAATATCTTTATCATATGTTAAACCTTCTAAACTTCCAAAATGAATTTTTTTACAAAGAATTGGTAAACTATTTTCTTCATCACGCCATATAACTAAATAACCATTTTGTGTTGTACAAATAATTAATTTTTGATCTTCATCAACTTGTAAATATGTTAATGTAAACCATCCAAATAAAGATTTTGGTGTATGAAGTACATATAAACAATTATATAGATTTGATTGAGTATTATATACTCGTACTGTACGATCATCAGCACATGTATAAATTCGTTCCGATTTCCATTGAACACCTGTAACTGCTGTTGTATGTCCTGTAAGTGTAGCAACTAGTTCTTGTTCTTGATCAACTTTCCATATACATGTTGTTTGATCTTCTGAAGCCGTTGCACATAATTCTTCATTGGGACTTAAACAAACACTCCATATTTCTGCATTATTTTCATGTAAACCAATAATTTTTTTTGTTTGTAAATTTATTAATGTTCCATTACCAAGACCAACTAAACAAGATGTTTTATTTGTATTCCATACTGAACATATAATTGTAGTTTTAAAATCTTCGATTATTTCTTGATTATCGATATTATAAAGTGCACCAGATAATGTTCCAACAAGATTTTTTGAAATAAAACATCGAACACTATCAGGAATTTGAATATGTTGTTTTGGTTTTGCATCATTAATTGCCCATTGAAATATATTTCCTGATAAATCACCAGATAAAATTTCATTATTTTCTGTATATAAACCACAACCAGCTGTTTCATGTAATGTTCGATGTAATAATGTTGTTAAAGATATCGATGATAATGTTTCATCAACGCTTGTATTCAATATTGTAAACATAACTCTTCCATCTGGTGACGGTGGACGACTAAGACATAATTCAAGACGTACAAGTGTCAAGCCCATATAACCACCTATCCATAATAGATCTTGTTCATCGGAATTCCATTGTAAATGACAAACAGCTGTTGCTGGTGCATCGTTACAGGAAGCAATGAATGAACCATCTAATGAATAAACATTTATTATTGATGATATATAACCAATAGTTAATAAATAAGAATTCCACCAGATAATTGCTTGTGGAGTTCCAGTAGCTAGATGAAAAAGAAATAGAATATTCTATATAAATTTTTATTTTTACCATTTATTATTGAATGAATTTGTAATGGATCTGTATCAATAATAAAAATTAAACCAGATTGAAGTCCAATAGCAAAATATTCTTTGCCAGTATTTTTATCATGATATGTTTTAACTGTACCACATAGAAATGTTTGATTTGTTCTTGCATGATCTAATTTAAGATCATCGATTAAATGACCATCATGTAAATTAAGTTTATGTATATGAACATGTTCATGTGGTCGTTGAAGTATTGCAAATAAATGACGACGTATAGCTGTACAGATAACAAATTCATAACCAATCGAACCAGCAACATATGTACTTGATGTTTCAATTTTTTCAGCTATATTTATTGGAGATATAGAATCTTCTATAGCTGGATGAATTTTTTCTAAATCATTTCTTGGTGTTGCCCAATGACGAAGCCAATTTTCAGTTAATGAATGATGATGAGAATCATATGTCAGTGAAATAAGTGTACCTAATAAAAAAAGAAACAGTAAGATTTATTTTATATTTCAAAAAACAAATTTACCATCAAATCTTGAACAAAGATAAATTGTTGACCCATCTTGTGTCCAACAACCATAATGAACATGATCAATTCGTGTTTGTTGTTCAATAAAACGTTTTTGATAATTATTTGACCAAAGAATAATTTTACCCGAATAAGAACACGTTAAAATTTCATTTATATACTCATTATAAAGCATAACAACAATAATATCATCGTAGACATGTTCAAAAAAAATACGTTCATTTGTTGAATAATTATATATTTGAATACAACCATTTAATACCGATTCATATGTATATGAATCAGATGTTTCATTTGATTTTATTGATGATGGAAAACTCGCACATAAACGAAACGATCCAATACCATAGATATTTTCAATAGTAAATGATGACATGTAACGTGTATTTCGAAGGAAGAAGAAAGAGTATGTTTTTTATCCCCCAATCGAGTTTATATTTATTTTTTTTATGAGTCAGTGTAACTAACTGTGAGAAGGAAAATAACAACAGAAAGGAATGAAAAAAAAAGGTTGTACTATGATTGTGCAATTTCATTCAAAAAACATTTGTGTCTGAAATAATATGACTTATTGAATGTTTTCTAGAAGTCATGCAAGAAAAAATAAATAAAATAAAGCAGAAATTTTCAATCTTTCTCTATTGCAGAAAAAGTTCACTGAATCTTTTATATCACGGTCAAGATAATACTTTTATAACAGTTGAAAATAATGGAAACAAAAACAAAAAACAAGAAAAATAAATAAATTAATTTTTGTCTTCGTCAAAAAAAAACTATTGATTAGAATTACTTAGAAATTTTTTTTGAGAAACCTCGTTGAATAGGTCGCCATTGTTGACATTCAATAAGCATTTGTGCACGAAAAATTTTTGATAACTGTTCAAATTGCATAATATTTGCTTGTTGATCAATCCAAAATTCATGCCATTCATTAAATATAAGTAAAAAAAGTTGAAAAAATTCATCAAGATTACATGGATGTAACGAAAAATGTGTTAATAATGGATGAAAATTAGTTTTCATGGACGGATCAACTTCAAGTAAATTAACAAGCCATGAAACGATATTAACAACACCAATAGCAAATGAATAATCATTGGGTGGCGGAATATTAACACATGTTAAACAAGTTTCTTTATCCCGAGATAAATATTCTATAGATTGAAGACCAAGTAAACCCATACCTATGAATTTATTATACATCATCAAGTTTTTACTCGAAAGTGTTATAGAAAAATAATATAATTCAACAAGTAACGCTCTTTCTCGTAGAAATGGTGTTCTACAATACTACGGGACCTTTTGCTTATATAAATTGTAAATACTAACATTAGATTCGAAATATCTCTAGAAATGTCTTTTCTAAAAAATTGGTCTTCGATGTTTTTTTGACCTTGCGGACACATACAAGCAATCAGACAATTTATGTTTACTGGACTCTTCTTTACGAGAAAGAGAATAAACATTTACCTCGAAAATCGGTTAATGGATTTGAACCCTATGAAGAGGAAAAAAAATAAATATTTTTCAATAAAACTTTTTTTGGTCATACTTGAAAACCAATTTTTGTCCAACGTTTTGAGATCATATTCATAGGTTCATGATCATCGTTTGATTGAGTTACTAAACGTGCCCATATTTTTTCAAATAATTCAAGATGTTTTTCATCAGTTGATGTTACTTTTGTCATTCTTATGTCATTTATTTGTCTAATTAATTTTTGATATAATTCTAATTTATGTATAACAATATTTAATTGATCATGTATTAAAGATTTGTTTTTATCTAGTTTTACTTGTTCAATTTCATAATCAAGATTTTTTGTTGTTGTATAATTAATTGATTTTTCAATTTGATGAACACGTGATGCAAATGGTAATGTACGATTTGCAATAATTCGTTCTAATTCAGATTTACCGGTTAAAAAATACATCAAAATACGTTGAAATGGTAAAAATAATTGTGCGACTAAATGAAATCCATATGGCCAAGACATATCTAAAGTTAAGAAAGAAATTTACTTAAATCTAAGTTTTATTTGTTGAAGAATCAGGACAGGGTACAGTTTGTGCTTATTTCTTTTTTTTGTAAGGAGAGAAAAAAAACGAAAGGTACAACCAATAAATCATAAACTAGATGGAAAAAAAGAAAGAAAATTTAGTTCATTGGTTGATGGTTTGTGTTGTGTTTACATATCATCAACGGATTTCAAAGCTAATTCAGGTTTATCGTAACCAAGATCTTCTGGTGTTGCTACACCTATTTTATCCAATGTTGGACGAATTTCTTGAAGAATCCATGGCCATACTTGTTTTGAAATTGCGTTTGATTTATAACGAATTGTTTCCAAATAACGAACAGCTAATGAATGATCGTTAACACGACGACATGCTTGAAGACAAGCAGATATGATTTCTGGTTCAGGAATTAAATCAAGACGATTCATATGATTTATACCTTGACGAATATCCCAACCTAAAAAAAATACGATTATAATCAAAATTATTATATTTTTTGTATATATTAGCGTACCATCAATACTTGGTCGTTCGAAATAAGCTTTCCATCGTTCATCGAATTCTTCATCAGTTTCTTTATTATGTGATGACATATTACGACGTGTAGTAGATGTCATAGCCATCCACATGGGTCGTGTTGTTTTTGTTAATGATTGAATAAGTGACGAGCGAAATAAAAGTGCCATCTAAAAGACAACAAAATACAATACTATGTTTCATTTTTCAATTCAAATTTGACTTCAAGATTACTATCTTAGTATCCAATGAAAGACTTAGATACACACAAAAAAAAGAAAATAATATAATATAGGATATACAAAAAAAAAACGCACACACACACAAAGATATGTTCAAAATTATAACAAAAAAAAAACAAAATTCTATCTGAACAATTTTTACATTACTATATATCTAACGCTTCCATTTGTTTATTAATACTCTGAATAGCTTTCATTAATGCTTGTTTACGTTGATGTAAAACAACGCGTTGATTATTAGGCATTTGTTTTAAAGGTTGTATTGGATTATTTGTTGTTGTTGTTGTTGTTGTTGTAGTTGAACTAAAATAAGTTGTTTGATCATCATCTGTAGCAGGATTAATTGGAAAGATTTGTTGTTGTTGCTGTTGTTTAATAGCCGATAATGAAGAGGTTGTAGATTCAGCACTCGATAATAAACGATGAAAATTTTGTTGTTGTAGTTTAATGATCGTTGGATGATGAATAAGTTCATCCGATACAGGTTGATTTTGTTGATCCGATTGTTGTTGAGATTGATATGGATATTTTGCTGATGATGAACGACTAGATGATTGAATAAATGCAGGTCTTGATTGAGATTGTGGTTTCCGTTGATCAGGTGGACGATAGCATGAAGCAATTGAATCACTTGTACCAGTTGTAGAATGTTGACTTGAAATTATTTGAGATGTTGTTGAAGGTCTAAAAGAATTACATTATTTTAAACTCATTGCATGAAAACTATACCATTTGAAATTGCTTCAGGCACTCATTCAAGTGATCTCATATATCAAAAGGAAAAAGAAAATAAATATTTTACCTAACTACTGACGATTGTTGTAAATGATTTGAAAGACGATTCATTGAAGCAACTGATGATGCATCGGAATTCATCATAAATGAACTTTGTGATCGTTTACTACTCATCATTATTGATGCTGGTCTTTCTGGTACATATAATTGATTTAAATAAGCCGATATAAGTTTTGCAGATGCATAACAACGTGCAACTGAACAATGACTAATACCTATTTTTGAATGATAATTACAACGTTCTTCAATCATAAATGAATAAGCAGCATTTTCAAATGTTTTATGTATATCATCACGTGATACACGTTGTTTTTTTAATTCAACTAAAAGCATTATTAATGATTCAATACTTGCAAAACTAACGAGACGTGTATCTTTATTTGGTTTAACTCCTATAGCAAAAAAAAAGAATAAACATAAAATTAAAATTGGTTTTTATTTAACCTTCAGCTTTTTCTTGTAACCAATCTATTAATCTACTTGTTTGTTCATATTCGACAGCTGGAAAAAATACACATGGTTGAGTTAAACGATGATATCGACGACGAGTACGATCATCATCAAGTACATTATTTGTTTTATTAATAACAGTTGGTATTAAAATCGATTTTAATTGTTGAAAAATCAATTTATAATTATCTGTTGCTTCAGCAAAATCTTTTAATGGTATTTCATGTGATGATTTTAAATGTTCTAAACATGCCGACATATAACCTGGTGGAATTTTATCAGGTTTGATAAATGTTTGTCGAAATATAGTTGCTCCTTCAGCTAATGTATACTACATAAAAATTAAAATAATAAAACAGGATGATAATGAAAGAATTCTTACACGAAGAATACACATTTCAGCTGGTACATATTGTCCTCCATCTTCTTCATCAATTTTACAAAATATTTGAAAATTTATTATATAGATTGGCATTGTTAATAATTCATTTATATCTAATGGTAAATATTCAAATGCTAAATAATCTCTTTCTAAACTAAAACGATCATAATGAATCTTTAATTCTTCACATGGTATATCACGTTCACTAAGAATTTTTTCATTTTGTTTTTCTTGTTTAGAAGATTTTTTTGTTTGTAAATAACGTTGTGTAGAATTCGTAGCTGATTCAGGATCTAAACGATATTGTATACGCCATTCTTCATATAAAACTTTATATGGATGTTTTTCGTCATCAGATAATAATTTCCATTCATCATAACATGCTGCTATAGCATCATTGATACTCATTCGATTACCATTATTACGTTGATAACGACGTTGATATTCAAGAGCATAAAAATAAAATGCTGATCGACTCGGTTTAGGCATTAAAAAAAACTATAATCTAAAAGAAATACATAAAAATGTACTTTTCAAGGACAAGAAAATAAATTGAATATTGATTTAGAAACTTTTCATATATTCATATCAAAATTTTCAATACAATTGACTTATTCAAGAAAATTTAACAAACAAAAATAGACTTACTATCTGTTCATGAATGTAATCAATAGAACAACTTCTTTAATCATTATAAAGTATATCGGTTAATTTTCTAAAAACCAATTATGTTTATATACGATTTTACTAATATTATAGAGCATAAGAGAAACATCTGTTCGTACTCGTGATGAATATTTCTCTTAAGAAGAATGATTGAATAACAAGTATTTAATTCTGTTTCCATGTTCAAACATAAAATAAGATATCTGTGCTTTGTTCATGCTTGAAAAAAATTTCCTAGGATATTTTGATTAAAAACATTAAATGTAAATTGTATAAAAAATATCAATGAACTTTGGTTTTGACGTATTCGGTGAAAAATATACATGATCCATTCGACATAAAATATGGAATGGTAAATGGGTAGAAAATAAACCATTAAAAACAAATTTATACCTTCTTAAAATTATTTTTGAAAAAGAAATATTGAAGAAAATTTTTGACATTGATATAATGAGATGATCTATCAAACTGAATAAGAATAAATTTTAAAACTTGATATTTTTATTGAATAGATGGCGTTAGGGTGTGGGTCAGTAGCGGATCTAGGATTTTGGAAGGGAGGGGGGGGGGTGCGGGTGTGAGTATAGTGACTAAATGAGATCCACACCCACACCCTGTTGATTACAGTTTTATTTCAGATAATATCTTTCTCTCATAAATACAAAGTGCACTCAACATATTTTAATTCATATTATAAAAAAACTTTAAAACTTTTGCTAGATTGAAACGTACTGCATGCATCGAGCAGAAGATTTAAATATATTTTGTACCTTTTTGTCTATTAAAAGATTAATTTATATGATGAAGTCCATCTGAAACGGTGCTTACCAATTGCGTATTTACTTGATCCTTTATTAATTGTCTTTTAGATTGAATTACATATTTGAAAAGCTATTTAAACTCGTACGAAAACAATATCAAATATTATTATTTTTCATACATATCTCGCATGCGTTTGTTATCGTTAACAATTTTATTTGTATGTGTTGCTTCGACAACAGTATCAGCACGTACATTTCGTCTCACAAATAATTGTGATCAAAAATTATGGTTTGGTATACAAGGTCAACCATTAGTTTATGGTGGTGGTGTTGAAGTCAATATACGTTCATCTTTGGATCTTAATATTCCAGATGGATGGGTATGTCTATTTTTTTTTTCTATCTAAAATATGTATTAACTGAACAATAAATAGGTAAGTGGACGAATTTGGCCACGTACTGGATGTAAATCCGTCAATGGAAAACTTGTATGTGCAACAGGTAAACAGCTCCTTATAGTCTTAATAAATCTTTATTTTGTTTTCGAAATAGGGGACTGTGGAGCTCCAATAAATGGTTTTGGTGTACAATGTAATGGTATTGGTGGTCAACCACCAGCTACGATCGCTGAATTCACATTAGATGGATGGGGTGGATCAGATTATTATGATTTATCTAATGTTGATGGTCATTCAATTGGTATGACAATTCGACCAATTCCTGGTCAATATACAATGGTTAATAATCCATCATTGGGACAATACAACTGTGGATCAGCTACATGTACATTTGATGCAAACAGATGTCCACCTGAATTACAAATGGATGATGGTGCTGGTCATAAAGTTTGTGCTAGTATTTGTGCTGCTATTCATAATGCTGGACAACGTGCTAAACATACTCATTTACAAAATATCTACAATAATCCAGACACACGTTCACTTGTTTGTTGTTCCTGTGATGGAAATTATTGTGTAAGATAGATTTTTAATTTTTATCATATGATCTATGAAATGTGTATTGTTTTTTTTCTTAACAAAAGGTTTCACCACATGATAATGTAACACCAGGTAGAAAATGTTATGTAGAACAATGGCCACGATCAACACAAAATACACGTTACGATGAAGTATTTAAATCTCAATGTCCAGATGCTTATTCATGGCAATTTGATGATTTTGCTAGTGAATATATATAAATATATTTATATTGATTTTGTATTAAAATTTTTCTTGTATAGGTACTTATCAATGTCATAAAGCAAATTATGAAATTATCCTTTGCCCATCTGGTGGTTCAACAACAAGTGGACCTAATCCAACAACATCACAACCATCAACAGGCAACGTTTGTAATGGACAAGGATTTGACCCTAATATGTATTGGTGTGATGGTGGTCGTCTTTGTCTCAAAGGTGAAAAAGCATGTGGATCAAATCCCCATGCATGCTATAAAGAATCAATGTATAATTGTGTCAATGGACAACTTCAACCAAAATAAAAGCAGAAATGTTTTTCTTTTCGAAATAAAATTATTGACCATTATCTAAGATTAACTTTAAAATTTTGTATTTGATTTTTGAGAGCAACTCAGCTTTCCTATATATTTGGATAAATGAAAAACGACATTCTAAATTGCACTTGATAACCGAAAGAAAACATGATATTATTCTATATCCTCCATAGATTTTTTAATTAATTTTCATTGATATTCAAAGATTAAATGAAGCATTTATTATCATGAACTCTGATCTTAACATTTTAGGCTTCTAATTAGTCTAGTAGAAAATTGTGTTATTTAAATCGAGAAGTTTGATGGCATAATGGATTTGACAAGACAAAGTACATGAGTGCGTAATTGTCTTCAACAAAGACACGTTAAGTCCTCTTTCCCCGTGAAAATCAAATCTCACCTGAAATAGATGATAGAAATGTCAAATTTTTAGATAATCATTATGTGTCTGAATGAAGATATTCATCAAACAAGGGTAAAAAATAGATCATTTCATGTCTAAGAAGTTTTTGTGAACATTAGACAGAAGAATAAATGTCATTATCTTGTTCAGATGAGTTGAATTGGAATTATCATTAAATAATTTAATCATAGCAATTCCATTGATATAATTTATTATGTATTGCAGAATTTCAATTTCTGCTAATGTTTGTCAATAGTAATTATGTATTTGGAAACTAAGTTTTTCATCCAAATTGTCATCATCTACCTGTATCATCATGAGGGTATCGGTGTGAATGTAATGTTTTAAGAAGAATAAACACACCTACACCCGTCCTCTGGAAAAAACCCAATATATGAAGTAAAATAATCTTAATATTTCAGACAAATTTGTTCAAAAACAGATCAAAGTATAGTTAAATTTGTCAACCATGAAACTAACGATCTTATTTTTTTCTTCGATTTACATATCGAACTATTTTTTGAGAATAAATTCTGTACGATCTTATAAAATATGTATATTTGATTTTACAATCAAATGACAATATAGATTTTGAACGGAAATAGATAACAAAGAAAGTGATTTTTAACCTTTGCTAGTTATAATCGAGAACCCAATATTCATGTTTATTAAGTACCAGTTTATATCGATAAAACAATCTTAACAAAAACGTCGTTTATAGTTGTTGTCTCAATTCTCTTTTTTTTGTAGATAATATTATTCTTTTTCGTTTTTTTTCTTCCAACAGGTAATTACAACATCATGTGAAATATACGAAACAAAACAAATATCGACTCGTCTAATGATAAGATAGAAAACAATATATATAACCAACATATCAAGCTACACAGCACACATTTCATCAACAGTATACAATGGCAAACCAAGCTGGCGTGAACTTCCTTACACTACCGGTAGAGCTTGTCTACCGGATTTTGGATCATCATTCATATTTCACTATTCTCTTCTCAATGAGAAACGTATGTCAACGGTTCGACAACATCTTAGATAGCTACGATCGATACCAGGTAAACTTTTTGTATAATGGTAGCTAAATTTTTATCTATTGACTCCAATACAACATACGTGAATAAACTATGTCTCACTCAAATTAATTCACCATCCATCCCTTTCTCCTGAAAAATTCCTTTTTTTTTTCTTTGTTTTCAATTTCAACTAAATATTCCACGTTTCAAACTAGGTATAATGTCATAAACATACAATGCTTAGATAAGAACGAAGAAAAGGAATAAAACATTGTTATTTGCTTTTTACCTGTATGTAAGCACGTTTTGTTTAAATACCTTTTTGATAATTAAAATCAGCTTTTTACAAAAATTAATCGTCAATACACTGGTTTATCTTGTTATACGTTAAGTCCTGGATACTTCCTTGAGAAATACTTCTGACAATGAGCGGGTGTGGATGTAACTGGAACCGAATTACTACATACCCTCAAGAAAGTTTCGTTTTTCAGAAAAAAGACAAGTTATTTGTAACCTAGAAAGATGCCATAGGGTCCCCTCTAAGAATTTATATAACCTCTAGCATAGCAGTCTGGATTTAAAAGTCTTGGTTTATATTATTATGCTTTCATACAAAATTCCAAAGATTTCCCAGAGCCTCAACTTTTCATAAAACATTGCTTGTAAATAGTGTGCTTGAAATCTTCATTATGAGCTGTATGTCACTGAATAAGGCAATCATTTTTGTATACTTCTGTGTAAAAATGCATAATGTAAAAACTTTATTTGATGTTTTCCATAGATTTGAAAGAAAAGTTTGCAAATATCCATTCGTGCAAGTTGTTTGGAGTTTTTGTCAAAACAAGATTTATGACCAGAACAATAAAACTATTTTCTTCGTTGCACGAGCTATATTTAATAATTTTTTGTTTTAAAAGTCTCTATGAGAGTAAACTTTTCATCAATCAGTTTTTTTTAAATCTAATTCTGGGCTAAGAAAACTAGAATTTACTGTGATACGTTGTCCATTCGTTCATCTGATTTTCAGGCATGCTTACCATACATAAAAAATAACCCGAGCTGCGAGCTGTATAAGTCGTCTTGAAGGTATACGTGTGGGTCAATGTGATTGTGGATATAATTACTCTTTTCTTACGGTCGCCCACATCCACATCTTAAAATGAGTAAAATTGGATGACCACGGTTGAGCAGATCATGTGTATTTCGATGATGGCCTACACAGAATGGGTCATATCTTCTCACTTATATAAATCATAAGGATAAATAAAACCACGTTCGATAACTCAAACGGAGTTCTAATGTTAAACGCATCTCGGATCTGATTAATAAACGTCAAAGACAACCGCTCACTAACTACTAACAAGAAACTTCCTTTCGTCATCCCTCGGGAATACTAGCAAGCGCTGCGCCATTCACTGCAATACATTGCTATTCGGACACATTATACTAAGCTTTTCAATTGTTTCGTGGAGAAGTTTCTTACAAATTATTTTTCATTAGTTAAAATTTTTTTCTTCTTTTACAAACATTTAGACTTTACACCAACTCAAAGATAAAATTTTTTATCCATAGTTGAACCCTGTTAACTTCTTTTCAGTCTATATTTTCACAAAATATTATCATTTACTATGCAGCATATACAATCTTATAAACACTCGTATTTGTATCCATAGCTCCTAAACTGAAGTCACAACAATCTTTACTTCACTTCTCTAAATCCGTCTAACTAGGACCAACTATTCTGTCTCTCGCTCTTCACCTGTACCATATCTTTACCTCCAAATTTTCATTTAGACACTCACCACACTAGATCTCCAATATAAGAGAATCGGAGATGTTAGAGCACAATCTTTAGCTCGTACATTACAACACAACACAGTAACTTTTATTTTCTTCTTATCTATACCATGTCTTCACCTCCACTTTTTCATCTAGACAATCACCACACTAAATCTCGCACGCAATCAAGTCGGAGATATTGGGGCACAATCTTTGGGTCGTGCATTATTAGACAACAC
>CAJNOI010000570.1:0-37839 GCA_905250115.1 Adineta steineri
GCGAAATATAGATCAGAAACAAAGTTACTGTTACATACTTGATGTAATCGAACTTCTATCTGAAGAAATTCACCGTATTGTATATTAGTGTTGGTACAAGGACATGCGAGAGATTGAGAATAGTTATCGTATAAGTTAACATACTCGATATAAGAAGGTGCATGAATAGTTACCAACCGTACGGTAGTTACTTGAGATCTATATAATATCAGCACAAAAAGCGAAGCCACCAAAGTCAGCAGATAGGCGCGTGTAGCGATGATTTGCGTGCGTCTCGTGTATTCTTCATCCATATTTGAATGAGATAATGTATGAAACACATTAAAACTAAGAATATATCTTTTAATCATTTGTAGAAAATTTTCATTGTGCAAACGTGCATTTCGTTCTGAAATAAAACAAGTTAAAGTTAGTAATACTTGTAAGCAACTGATTTTCATCTCTAAAACTGTTCATTTACCTGGATTTGTACGAAGACGCGACCAAATCAGCATGATAATGCGAGGCACTATGATCTTCAGAATAAGATTCAGACCACCCAGAGGCACAATAATCGATGTTAATACATTGAGCCAATTCTTTTTACTAGCATATGTATATATACATACAGAAGGATGACATCGATCATAATAGACTTTATGGGATGTTGTGTTCCTCCATTGCTCGATCATCAATTGATCAACAATGTGCTCGATTGTTTCATTACGCTCATACTGACTTTGTATGGTTACATCAAGAGCAGATGTAATGAGTGTCACAGACGAATTAAGTGCATGACGTAACTCATCAATACATGTTTGGTTATAAAAGCAATCGAGATTAGATTGAAGAAGTGATTCAACTATATAACATCCAAAATATATTCCGGGAATGTGAAATGAATTATCATCGTCGTCAATAAACGCTGGTATTTTACACAATGGTGTGTCATCACAGGAACAATTTGATGATTGATTGACATAGACACGTGATAAAGTGTAAAAATCAACTCCTTCACCATATACATGGTCCTCTTCGTGCATAAATGAAGTGTAATAAAAGTTTGTATAAAGTCCTGACAGAATACCATTGTATTGTATTTGATCACGAATTAATTGACGAGATCGAGTGAATTCTCTCGTTATAGTGGAAATGAATGAACCAATTATATTCTCTACTTCAACATTAAAAGTATCATGTGGTAAAACTGTACCGGAAATGAGGTGACTCGCATTGAAATCTATCATACCATCAGTAACTGTTGTTTCACTCAAACCACAGAACGAATTAAGAACATAGAATAACGGTCCGCCAATATAACGAAAATTCAAAGAAACCTCATTAGGGTTCGATGTTGAAGCAATCAGTTGACGCCATGTATCTGTTGTGAATACACTATGACATATTTGATGGTAGAATACATCGAGATAAATAAACTGATCATAGGCAATCGAGGAATTCGTACATGGGCACGAAAGTGTTTCTGAATAGGTAGTGTATAAACTCAAAAATTGATTGTGTGTCGGACTTTTGATAGAAACTGTTTCGGTTACATATATTTGTGTTGTGTAAGTGATCAAAGTGCACAGTGAAATAGCCAATAGGACTAGATAGACACGAGTGGCTACAATCTGTGCTTTGATTTTATATTGATCAGTAGTGGGGGCAAAATCATAGCGAAAAATATTGAACCCTAAGAGAAATTGTAATACCTTAGTATACCATCGATATAATCGTTCTTTCCACGGCATTTTATGATAACAACGTATACAACTTTTAACTGGAATGAAATGAGAATTTCTTTTACGTTTACTTTAAAAGATTCTTCTCGAACAGACATCTGTAGAACGGAGAATTGCTGATTTTCTTTTGCGGGTGTGGGTGTAATGAAGAAGAAAGCATGACAAAAAAATATATTATTGTCAGGACTGAAAACTTGCTGGCTCATTTAACTGCTGTTGTCAACTCTTCATGAAGAAAAATCGAGATAAAACCATCGAAAATGAATTTTTTTTAACGTTGAAGGATTTATTGTTTCTATAGTAAATTAAACAAAATAATACAATAAAAAGAACACAAGAAACAATTAATTAAGAGTTTGGCAGGTTCCAGAAAAAATAAATCTATAGAAGATAGAAAGTATTTGAATACACCTACGTAATTAGGAAGGATAAGTAGACAAGAACAAAATAACAAGATTAGCAAAATTAAACGTTTGTTTATATCCTTTTTCGAAGAAAAGTATTCGAATTATCAAACTCATATCGATTTGATATATCATATAATTCAATTAAAATTTGAACTCAGTAATATACTACGCTAATTTTTTTAGCTTTTATATCAGCTCGGCAGCGTAACTATTCTAAAGTGCGTTTTTTTATATTTTCTCATTTCACAGCTGACTCTTTTTCTCTCAGAGTATTTGATTATTATACACAGATATACGATGTATACGCAAACAAGTAGAGTTAGAAACAGAGTACTGCTTGGAGTCATTTTCAACGTTAAAGATTATTTAAGTTCACGATTTTGTTGCCCAACACTTTCTCTACAAATTGATGTATTTTGAAGGATCATTCGCCGTCTCAGTGAGTCTTACGAACCCAAATAAAACATAGAAAAAATCGGAGCCGAAACTAACTCCAATTTTCTTTTATCTTAGTAAGGTTCAACAAGACATTAATTGAGCCGTGGAAACACATAAGTTTGTAGAGAAAATGTCGGACAACAAAAGCATGAACCTAAATAATCTTTAACGTTAAAACTGAATTATTGTCATGAAATTTACCTAATTCCGTGCGCAACTCTAGTCAGATGTGCAAGCGAAGAAAAGAGTTCGATCTACGGTAGATCGGTCCAAGTTCCATGAGTTTTGGGCTCTTGAGGAATTGTGAGCTTATACACCGATTAAAGTCGTCGAAACTGAGTAGAACCCACGGCATCCATGGAACTCAACAGAAGCCTCGGGATCGACGTAATTCAAGAGACTTCAATAAGCTCATCAAGAGAAAAAAACTCACCAGAATCCACAGAATCTAAAGAACACAATAGAAGGCACACATTCTACGTAATTCAATAGAATCCAAGAAACTCATTAGGACCCAAAAAAACGCACCAGATTCTTGAGGATATGGGTGTCGGTGTTGGCTCGCTTTTGGTTAGGATACTGAATTCAATTAACAGCGATATCCTGATTTCTGGAAAACATGAAAATGAGATATGGCTTGAATCAAATAATAGTCCCGATGAATCGCCAGTTTCATATTATGCAACAAGACATGATGCAACAAAATCTATTACACAAACTGCTTATGATTTAACAAAACATAGACGTTTTGCTCATGGACGAGGTATTCACTCAACGTCTGATATTAATACAGCAAAACTTTATGCTCCCGCTTTTACTTATAACAGAAAAAAAATATTATATTGTGCTTCAGAATCGAGTCAATCCAAAGGCTTTAATAAAAATTGATGATGATAAATCTGGAGTCAAAGATTATTGGATGTCATTCGGTGCTGATGACATTAGACCCTACGGATTTTGTATAATAAAGAAATAATAATATATTATAAAATACTTCTCATACTCTTTTAATATTTTTATATTTTCAGTTTCATACATGTAATGTTTAAAAAGACTGAAATAAAACGTCTCAACTTGCAGATTTTTGATAATAATATAAATGACTGATGTATTCAAAATTTCAAAATATTTCAAATAAACATTTAAATAATCGATCTAATACTATTTAAATTAATGTAATTATCAATATTTTATCTTTTATAGGTTATTCTCGTTTGAAAAATCTTTTCTATCATTTATTAAAAGTCAAAATCTAATATAATATCGATAAGATGAGTTTTTTCTGTTTGAAATTGATATTTTTTTGTTGAGGGAAGAAAAGAATATAAATCTTAAGCAAAAGAAATAAAAAAAAATTGAAAGAAGTTTATAAACCATTGTTGTCTAGTTAATTAATTTAAGAATATTGTCGACGTATTGTTTATTTCATATAAATACATAGATACGATAGATTGATCTAATCGACAAATTAGTCTTTTCTTTTCATCTTATTATCACACATGACAAATGTCTTTTGCTTTTGTAATGATATTCTTAATTTTAATAAATTATAAATTTAGATAATTTGAGTCAGTTATAAAACTATTTTTACTACACTTTTATACTATTTTATACACATCAAGGGTTTTTATATAAAAAACTCTGAAAGAAAAATATTTATTCAGAACTGTTTGTCTCAAATAAGGGATTTGATTAAAAGAATTATTCATCAAGCCCAGAGTAACTTTTTTCTTTTGTAGACCTTTGTAATGGATATATCTATATCATTTCATAGTTGCTATTAACATATTTTCCATTATTTCGGAGAATTAATGAAGTTCTATAATTTTGTATTGTATGTAGACATAAGAAGAAATCTCCGATATTTAAGTCAACAGTATAAGTTTTCTTCTTTTGTCGTCTCTACCGATTATCAATTACGAGTATTCATACATTTTTGTTAGTTTAGATCAAATTCAACGTTCAATATACTGAAAGTAACAAGAAACTATTTTTCTAATTATCGTGTCTGTAATGAATAATTACCTATTTATTTCTTTTAATTTTTTTCTAACATTTGATTTTAAAAATATAATTAAACCCGTTATTTAATATGTTGTTAAATAAGAGAGAAATGGAAAAACAGAGAAAGACTAGTTATTAGTAGAGTATTTGGGTTTTCTTTACATTCAAATACATCACAATATTTTACTGTTCATTCTGAAATCAGAACGACACAATGGTAGATAGTAACAAACGAGTGTTTTGGCATTTTACATTTAAAGACGTATTAACTATTCTATGTTCCGCTGCTATACCCATAGCCCTGGCTATTTATACTGCAATTGGATCTCAACAACAAAAACGAGAAGCGGAAAAAACACGACAGTTTGATTTGGAACAAGCTGAAAAATTAAGACAACAAATACTTTATGATGAATTTTTAAATAACATTCTTAAATTGGATAATTATGGTCATTTGAAGGAAAGAAAAAATCCATGGGCATTTGCCAACGCATATTATCGTGCTGCTGATCGTCAATGGGATACAATACGTAAAGCAGATGTTTTAAAGTTCCTTAAAGAAAAGCAACTAATTGGTAGAAATAATTGTACTAATGGATGTAAAACGACAAAACTAGATGATATAATTCGTTTAAATGAATTAAATTTTGATAATGTACGTCTGGCAAGTCAAACAGGTGTATTAAATAAGTTGGATTTACAATGCATTTCTTTTGATCAGATATCAATGTCAAATGGGGAGTTTTCATTTGTTAATTTAAATGGTGTATCATTTGATAGAGCACGGTTAGATAATGTGAAATTTGATGGTTCATCTTTACTTTGTGCCAGTTTTATTGGTGTAAATCTGTCTGGAGCAGATTTTACAAACTCAGATCTGACAGGTGCACACTTTTCGAACAGTGATTTATCAGGAGCTAAGATAACAAAAGATCAAATAAACCAGGCATCTTTTGATAATGTAATTATGCCAAACGGAGAGAAAAGTGAGATTACATCATCAACGGCAACAAAAAAACCTATAAGACAAACAACAACAATAATAAAAACAAAAATGCCGACAACTACACCATCATCATCAACATCATCATTATCAACATCATCATCAACAGAAGAAACATCATGGACAGCAACATCAATCGGTCAGTAATATGCTACACAAATCATAGTACTCTTTTTAGTTGCCAAGCAATCAATTCTTGTTCAGTTTGAGAAACTATACTCTTAGAACTTCTTGTTACTTATTTGCTGAATATGTTTGATCATGACAAGTAGTTTTCAAACAACATTTCTTTTTGGATACTATTTTGAAAGTTAGGCATATTATATGTTTGTGGTATTGCTGAAACAACTTTATTTATTTTTACTTTTATGAGACAGGTTTGTGTAGAATCAAATCCAGAATCTTTTAAGGGAGAACTCTGCTTGAAGCTACAGCAATTGGAGATAGGTCCACGCGATACAAAAGTATTCAATTTTAAGTTTATATGTAAATGTTGACCTTTATTTGTTAGATTTAACTTTTCTGTAGATACTTATAGCATCAAAAGTATTAAAGGAGCTATTATTTTCTGTAGAAAAGTAAAAGAGGACAATTTTCATTTCTTCTATATCCCTCTTGTTCACTTTAAACTTATTATCTAGACCTCACAAAGAATCAGTCATTCTCATTTTATACCCCGAGATATTCTGTCTCTGTTAGTTTTAGTGAAGACATTTTCCAATGTACTCGAATAAATCGATCTATCATATGATTGAAAGATCTTCGTTGGATTCACTTGATATGACTAAACTTAAATAGAAGTATGTTTTTAGTAAGGTTCCATCGAAATTTTAGTCCTTTATGATAACTGTGTCTAGTGAAGACATAATTTAGTGATTGTCGCAACGTGTTAGCTCATCTCAATATGTATTCGTCAGAATGTCATAAAGTTAATTTTGTAATGAAAAGACGCTGCGAAGAATGATGTCATATGAAAAAATGAATGCAGAAGAGAGAAATTTATTATCTGAGTTTGAGATTAATAACTGTGCTAATGTCGCAATAGATTAAAACGTTGTTCATGATCATAAATAGAATTGGAAAAACGATGTAAGTAGTAGGATTGTAGAAGATCGCAATTAGTCATAAACATAGTGGAATGGTTTTATTGGTTTGCTTTCAGTTAAGACGAACTATTGCAGATTAAATAGAATAAGACGATGAGATACTATTTTTTAATGATAAAAACTGTAATTAAAATCTTTTTTTCTTGTTTGCCAGCTTATAAAAGTATATTTCTTAATCAAACTACGTACGAAGTTGGTAAAGGTCCATGGTCAGTAGCAGTAGCTGATGTGAACAGCGACAATAAACCCGATATTGTTACTACAAGTTTGGATTTAAACACCGTCAGTGTTCTTCTCAATACAGGCAACGGCACTTTTTCTCCTCAAACTACTTACTCAGTGGGTGTATATCCACGATCAGTAGCAATAGCCGATGTGAACAACGACAGTAAACCCGATATTGTTACTGCAAACCAGGCTTCAAACACCGTCAGTGTTCTTCTCAACGTAGGCAACGACAACTTTTCTCCTGAAACTAATTACTCAGTTGGTGCAACTCCAATGCCTGTAGCAATAGCCGATGTGAATAGCGACAACAAACTCGATATTGTTATTGCAAATCAGGGTTCAAACACCGTCGGTATTCTTCTCAACACAGGTAATGGCACTTTTTCTGCTCAAATTACTTATTCAGTTGGTAAAGGTCCAACGTCAGTAGCAGTAGCCGATGTAAACAATGACAATAAATCTGATATTGTCACTGCAAATTTGTTTTCAAACACCACCAGTGTTCTTCTCAATATAGGCAACGGCACTTTTTCTCCTCAAACTACTTACGCAGTTGATGAAAGTCCAGTGTCAGTAGCAGTAGTCGATATGAACAACGACAATAAACCTGATATTGCCACTGCAAATAGAGATTCAAACACCACCAGTGTTCTTCTCAACACAGGCAATGGCAATTTTTCTCATCAAGTTACTTACGAGGTTGGTGCAAGTCCTCATTCAGTAGCAGTAGCCGATGTGAATAGCGACGATAAACTCGATATTGTCACCGCAAATCAAGGTTCAAACACCATCAGTCTTCTTCTCAACGTAGGCAGCGGTATTTTTTCTCGTCAAACTACTTACGCAGTTGGTCAAGGTCCAGTGTCAGTAGCAGTAGGCGATGTGAATAATGACAATAAACCCGATATTATCGTCGCAAACTATAGGGGAAATACCGTTAGTGTTCTCCTGCAATCTTAAAATTTATTTCTCTATCATACTCAACATCGTCATTGACATTTCCTTACTGTACCAACAACATTATCCTATGATTAACCACTCGGCAATACGGAACGAATGACAATATTCGTTCGATACAAAAACTTTTCATAAAATTTCCCCATTATCAATCTTTCACTTAAACTCATTAATGCTTATACTTTCTGCTTCTTGTACGGTTTCTTTTGCTTGAATCAATGGAAATCAGACTGATCCTATCTTTTGACGGAAGGAATAGTCTGAATACATGGATGAGGATGTGATTGGATGTGGATATGAAGAATCACATCAGTATCAGCAGTGTTCAGATTTCCGAGAAACGTAAATTTCGGAAAATACTGACAATTTCCACCAACATCGAGATATATGTATAGTCAAAAAAAAGAATCTACAGAAATTACAACGAAATTTCTTAATATTTTAGATATTTGTAAAGAAGTCAATATACAGCATTATATGCATATGAAATTTACTCGAAACTGACTAGAAATTTCCATATTTTCTTTTCATTTCCTACCCTGCCGCGCTCTCATATATAAATAGTACTATATTGTATTTATGTAATTTACTCGAAATTTACCAGTAATTTCCATCTTCTCGTGGCTCTTTATACAGGGTGGGCATATGGTATGTGTATCGTTTTTTACATTATGTATGTGGAAATTTCCGTACGTGCTTGAAATTTCTTATTTAAGGATACGGCTTTTTAGTATAATGTTTATTAGCTGTTGATTATGGGAAATGGGAAATTTTGGAAATTGCTAAAGTTTGCTGTTAGTAGAAATCTAAGCATACCTCATCAGTATCCACTCGCACTAGGTTCCTTAGTACTGGAAACTGATGAGAAGTGCTGACTATCAACCGTCAATTGATTAGTTTGTGAGTTTAATCACATTTTACAATTGCTTTTCATTATATATTATTTATCACTAATAAATATATTCAATCAAACACTTCAGTTTGTATATCTTGTTGATAAAGAAAATAATGTTAAAAGAGTCTCCTTAAGAAAGCCACACCCACCCTCTATGGCATCATTACCTGACAACACACATTTCTAAGTGAATATGAAAAGAAATCGATCAAAAAAGAATAATATGGCCACAAATGATCAAATATTTGTGATACTAAATAAAAAGGATGAAAGTATTTATATGTTACACCGTGATTTATACTAAACTATTCATAGAAATTAAATTTTGTTTTTTTACGGTGGATATTGAGAATAGTTTTCTTTCAGTTTCAATTAGGTTACAACTCAGTTATCGATTACAACACAACCTCTTTTATTTTAAAAGAATAATAAAAAGTAAATTCATCACGCTTAATCAGCTCGTAAAAGAAGCTTACGCATATAAAAAATTTCAAAACAAAATTCATGTATCATATAATATACTTCCTTTACTCAAAAATATTATTGTCATCTATTTTCTCCGACGTATTTGCCGAATTTTAGATTTAATAATGAATTTAAGATTAAAATACATTTACATTTTATATTAAAAACGGCATCCTAATTTCAATAAAAATATTTTCTTTAACTAAAACCAAATATCCGAATGTCCGTTACTTTTTTTCTAATATTTTAATCTAAAACAAAAACTCAATACTTAAATAAATTATTACAAAATCGACAAGAACAAAAGAACTTTTATGTGTTAAACCAGACAACTAGCGCCTTCTGTCGGATATCTTGTAATTGGAGTATTTATTTCATTTCAAAGATTTTTATGTTAGGTACTTATGTATAATATTTCTGAATCACTTAGTGATTTAACTTGTCTTCTAGATATGGTATTTATATACATATCTATTCTTTCTTTGAAATATTTTACCAATAAGATGATTTTCTTGTTTGTCATAGTTTAACCCTATTTCATTTGTTTACTTTTTCGAATTTCAAAATATTTAAAAGTAAACTAAATCATCAAATTAGAACATGATTATATGTAAGATTAAGAAATTTTTTTCTATAAGAATGTTTTTTTCTTGATTAGTCATTAAAGAATTATTATACAATAGATATATGCATTTTAATAATTCGTTTTAAAACGTGCTTAAATGATATATATATATACTGATAATTATTTTAAGTATATTCACAGTTGATAGATTCAATTGGTCATCGAATGAATAATAATCCAAATGATGAGAAGCGATCGTCGATCGATATTTACTGTCTACCCTATATGAACTTTATTTATAGATTTGTCGTCTTTTTAACGGACGCATATTCTTTATTTATCTGATGAAGAAGAAGAAGAAGAATTCTATATGTTATTTTTTAGATCATTTTTGTATTTTTTTTTGTAAATGGAATCAATTCAATCTCAGGTACCATCAGTTGCATTATTTGTCACTGTAAGTTTCTTTTTTTTATTTAAATATAAAAGAAAATATTTTTTTTGGTTTTTTTTTAGCGATCAGAAATTGATTTTACTCATCGTTCACCAAGTCCAATATGTCAACGATGGTTTATGGTTTTATATCTTAAATCAGAAGCTAAAGAACTTGCATTAACTGTATGTTATTTATTTAGTTAGATTCATTTATTGATGAAATCTATTTCTTAGGTTTATCCAGTAAATATGAAAAATCCTGAACAAGAATTTAAAAAAGCCTATAATTCCAATCCACCTGTTGTTGTATTCGATGAATTAAATGATAAAACATCTCAAACTGTTCTCACTGATAATCGTGATATTGATGCTGAAATAAGTAAACGTTTTCCAGTTACAAATATGAGTTCTTTAAAAGAAGCTGAAGATGTTTGTTCAAATGTTTATATTAAATTTCATCCATATTTAAAATCTCCATCAGGTGATCCTCAAGAACAAATGAAATTACGTTCATTATTAAGTGAATTAAAACGTATCAATGATTATCTTGAAGAAATGGGTACACAATATCTTTCCGGAAATGAAATGACATTTGTTGATTGTGATATTATGCCTAAATTACAACATATACGTGTTGCCGGTAAATATTATAAAAATTTAGATATACCAAGTGAATTAAATTCATTATGGTCATATATGGAACGTTGTTATCAAACAAAAGCATTTCAAGAATCATGTCCATTTGATCAAGATATTTTAATGCATTATGAAGGCAAAGTTGGTGGTAATAATAAACCATTTGGTAAAACACCAACATTACAACCACCAACAATGACATTAACAATTCCAGGACGTGAAATCAGTGAATAAATCAAAAAAGCAGATATATATGAATGACGTTTCTTTTTTTCTATGTGTATATTTATGGTCTATTTAGCAATCTCATTTTCTTTTTTTTGCGTTATATTGTCAGCTTTTTATATTATCGAAAGATGTTGAATGATTGATAGATGATGATGAAATCTTTTGCAACAAAAAAACTGGTCAAATAAAAGTGTTTCGTCTTTTTCCTCTTTTTTTATTTTATATATTTAGATTTTAGATCATAACTAAATAGAATTGATAGGCAAAAATATGATGGAAGACGCACAAGAAAAAGATATGGTATTTATTTAAATTATTTTCTTTTAAGAAGATTTCTCCTCTTTATAAGAATTGAGTTTAACGCTTTTTCAACATTAAAAACTCTTATCGCACATAAGGGTACATTAATAGAAGAACAGATGTACCTTTAACGAAATGATTATTAGAGAATCTTCATAATAAGACGTAAACCTCAATAATATTTTTGGTTTTGTTCATTTAGGATCAAGTTGCTAGTTTTAAAAGTGGTAAATCGTTGACAATTACTGGAAAACAGTATAATGTATGTTCAAAAAATCCAGTGACAAATATACTTGCTTCATCGAATCGTTATGGTTATGTTTTTTATGCTACGGAAACTGATGGTCTTGCTATAATTCCATCAGGATATATCGATCAAGAATCTCATCATTTAAGTAAAACATCTGATGATGATCCTAATGATAATATAAATACAACATTTGACAAAAATTCGATTATTCGTCGATCATATTTACCTGGTCAAGCACCTAATCAAAATCCTTCACTTATACCTTATTGGTTATCATTAAATGCTGATGAATCTATTCTTGCTATCATTCTTTTACAATTAAATACTGCTGAATGTCTTATTATACTCTATGATGTTGTTAAATTAATTCAAACAGTAATATTGAAAATAATTTTTTTGTTTTAAAATCGAATTTTTTATTTTAGCCAAATTCTGCATTAATTTGTCCGCCTATACGTTTACCACAAAATGCTATTGGTGATAGTATTCAAAGTTTTGCATGGAATCCAGCTAATCCGATTGTATTTGCGTATATTGATGGATTAGGATCAGTATCATGTTTTGAAATTGATAAACAATTAAAACCTTTAGGTCAAATTCTTGGAAATGGTGATAATTCATCAAGTAAAATCTTATAATTATTATGATCATTAGTAATTTTTATTTTATTTGAATAGTTTGTTGGAGTCCAAAAGGAAAACAAATTGTTGTAGCTAAATATGATGGTGCATTAGAATTATATGAACCGAATATGCAATTAAAAAAGAAATATCCATCAGCTATAATGAATCCTTCATATCCTCCATGTATTAATGTTCTTTGGTTATCAACTCATCAATTTCTACTCGCTTTTTCTGAGAATAGTCTAGAAGAAGGTTCAAATGAAAATTCATTTTTTCATATTTTAGTTACATATAATAAAGTAAGATATACTTATACGATATATTTTTTATTGTTAAATTTTAAAAGGATCAAACACCTAAAACACAAATTTATAATGATCTTTTTTTTGATACGGATGAAGCTTCGATGGATATTAATCCACAATATTATTATGTACGATTAAATGAAACGTATGAATTTTTTACTTATTTGATTTTTATTAAATTTTTGAATTATTTTTTTTCAGTAAAATTATCATAACTGGACTTTCAAAATCTCTAAAAATCAATGTACTTGGACCTGATGAACTCAATGCGGTATGTACATATATCCCTTCGTGGATGTTCTCATTTTTTAACTTCATGGTTGTTTCGAGGTCCACCTGGACCCGCTCATGAAAGTTCATCAAAAAATAGTTTTAGCGTCACTAAAGCTTTTCATTTGTATATTATAAACATAGAGATGCTTCAATTTTATTAGGATATGAACGCATTTCGTGCTAAGCACTGTAAAAGAGCTCCGTAGTACAAATAAAGATTGACCAGAATCTTTTGAAAATGACTGATTTCACGCTCTTTTTACTAACTGTGAGTCATTATTATAAGTAGCGAAGGCAAAAACCAATCGAAACAAATCGTTAGAAAGGAAACATCAGTACGAGAGGATAAATAGCAGTAATATCACCATATAAAATAAGATTATAGCATCATAGTTGTTATGAGGTCTACAAGGACCCGTAGCTGCATTTTTTCTCCGTTAGATCTACTCATGATTTCTCATATAGGTAGTGTGTACCAACAAAAGACTAGAGATTAGATGTGAGAACCGATCGGAAACAGAAACTCTTAAAATAGTGAATTTAGTAAAACGCTGCGAAGTGGGTCCTCTTGGACCCCACAACATCAAAAGGGGGGATATATATATATTTCGTTTAGTTTGAACAAAAATCTATAATCCTGCGCAAAAATATAAATCTTCCTCTTCATTCACACCTAATCTCGATCGATAAATTTTTCATACATATTCACATTTACCTCATAAAATAAGTATGTGTTGAATATATCATATAAATACTTACATCTTTAAATAAGAGCATGTATAAATTATTTCATACCATGAAATACCACTATTAATAAAGTGATGATACCGCTGTTTGTAATGTATTCTTGTGGCTTATACATTGAAGTGAAGATTTGGGCTAGTGGTCGGTTCAGGGGCGCGCAAAGGGTGCATGTGCACACCGCTTAATAAGTCGAGCATGTTCCTGGATTGGTTGCTCATTTTTCGTTTCCTACACGACTCTCACTCATCGACCTTAAATCCAGTGTTTTATCTAGCTTTTTTGTGCGAGGGTGCGAAAATAACTGCCGGGAGGGCAAAAATCTCTCTTCTGAGGGGGCAAACGTAGAGTTTCAGACTCAAAAAGCGTAATTTTTCTGAATTCCGGAGGGGCAGGGGCACCCTCCGAGAGGGCAAAAAGCCTCGTGCCCCCCCCCCGCTGGATAAACTACTGCTTAAATCCCGCGTATCATAGTAACTAGTACTTTGTAAGTTCTATAATTTATCAATACATTAAAATCATGACTTTGAGAAATAGTGCAATAAATAAATCGATTAGTTCATATTAAGAAAGTAATTTATACTATCATTAGTAAGATAAATAAATTCGATATCAGATCGATTTACTCCTAATTAATATCTGTCATACGGAGTAGGATGATCCAACTGTTCAAATGATCCTCCTGAGTATATTTTGTTATTATATATTTATATTAAGAAAATATCATATTTCATGTTGAATAGAATATATAAAAGAAAAGCTTTATTTTAAAAATCTTTTTATGACAAATAATTATATGTTTACAAATACAAAAAGCATAATAACAACGGAAAAAGTAAATAAGAAAAAAATGAATATAAAGACGTAGAAAATGATGATAATTTCGGATTGACTTGTATAGGTGGTGGTGATAAAATTTCTGTTTTTAAAATTTTTATTTTTCTTTCTTGACATAAATGATCATTATTACATAAATTTATATCCGAACAATTTAAATAATTTTCTAATTCATATAAATGTATACCTACATCTTGTTGTTTATATAATGATGTATCATTTTTAAATAAACACATTTGATTTAATTTAAATATTCGATTAATATTCGCATTGATTTGTTGTCGTTTCAAATGAAATACATTCATTAATTGACAATTACATTGTAATTTTATTTGACTATCTTGTATAATTTGTAATTGTGGATAATTTATTAATAAACAATTATCTAATGGTGAGATTTGTGTATGTTTAATATGTATTGATAAACGTTGAAGATTTTCAATACCACAAAAAGCATTTTTATCAATTGAATTTAATGGATTACCTGATAATGTTAATTGACGAAGTTTCGGTACATATTCAAATGTATATTCATCAATTGATTCAATTAAATTTGAACTTAAATCAATATCATCAATTGTATTTGAATGTAAATTTTCAATTGTTTTCAATTGATTATGTTCAAAAAGAATATATTTTAAATTTTTTAATTTTCCTAATGATGCAATTAATGGTTGACTATGAAATATATCTGGTAGATGTCGAATGAGTAAACGTTGAAGAGATTTTAAATATTCAATTGGTAATAAACTTGTTTGATGTGTATTTGTTAAACTTAAATAGGTTAAATATTCACCTATTGAATTAATATCATGATAACGATAATTATCTAGATAGATATTGATTAATTCTAAACGATATAAACGTGGTAATTGTTGTAATAATAATTCTAGATTTAATTTTTTATCATGTTTATTTATTTGATGATAATGAATATTTTTTAATGTTAAAGATTTTAAAGTTTGAAATGAATCGGATATGAATATATCTTGAAAATTTTCATTCGATGTTAAAATTGATTTTATTGTTGAATTTTCTAAATAGAATTTTTCAAATTGTTTTATATTTATAAATGATTGATCGTTGATATTAATTAAATTACAATGACGTATACGTAATGTATTTAATGTTAAATCATAAAATGGTTTTAATTCAAAATTTAAATCTTCTAAACATGATTCGATTTCAATTGATTGATAATTTATTGTTGAGAGAAAATTTGGAAAATTTGTTTGACCAGTACATTTTAATGATATTGTTGATTGACCATTGATTGAAAGATCTTCACATTCACATTGTTGATAAGATGATTGAGATGAATAGTAATCCGAACAGATCGATGATGATGAGAAATGAAGATTAATTAAATTTATGAGAATTAATAGAAATAAATTCGAGCTTAAATACATCTGAAAAAAGAATACAAATATATATATATTTAATCTAGATAGGAAAAATTTGTTTTATCGTTATCATGAGAAAGAGTGTGTTTCCGTAGTTGTTTTGCATGCAGATTTGATAAGAAATAGATATCTGATTTCAATAAAATTATGAACATATGGGATATTTATTACATACCGAGACTCGTGAGAGTATTGTCTCTGATGTCATAGACTACCTACAAGTAAATTGTTACTCTTTCGAAAGTTTTAAAATAATGGTTAATCTATACATGTGAATAGTAACTAACAAGAAAATGATTACGCAAATGTATTATCTTGTCTCAAGTTAAGAAAATGTCTTTGAAGAATAAAGTTTAAAAGAAAATCCTAATCTTTTGTAATGCGATATCTTCTATGTACAGATCATTCAATCAATAATTAACGATTAGATAGGTTCATTATGAATATAACGAAAGATGTTTTTATCAGTTAATATTGTTTAGTTTATATAAGAAAAATGCTTTTATACTTTATAATTGATAAATCTGATTTTGTACTCTTTTTTTTTGTTTATATGTCATGTTGATAGGAATGTTTAGTCGAGATTTATAGATAAGACTACGTGATATATACAGAAAAGAGAATGTTCATACAGAATAGAGCAGAGAGATCAATCTTTATTCGATAGAGTTGAACTTTAACGAGAAATATACAAGTTAATCTTTCAGAAACGATCATCATCATCATCATGATTCAGTAAATTATTACCTGAGGAAAAAAGAAGTTTTTTTTCTCTTTTTCTTAAGAATTGTTACATATTTTATTACTATTATATAAAATAAAAATCTGTTGTCATTTATGACTTCTTCAAGTAGCATTTATCAAAAAATAATAATAATATTCTTACCTTTCAAAACTCATTCGTGTTAATTCAATATTTAACTTTATAATCAAATAAAAAGCTATCGGAAATGACATTAATAAAACACTAAATGACTTTATCGTCGTTTTCTTTTATTCCTATGCACATATAGTCAAAACGATAGAAATAAAAAAGAAAAAGAAATGTTTAGAAAGTAATGTATCTTCTATGTTTTTTTAGTTATCTGAGACTAAGTATACTACGATTGATTGCCAATTGATTCTCTTAATATGCTCATAAAGAAGATGGTTAGTTAAGAAAAAAAAATTTACATTCAATCACATACCGGAACTGTTGATCTTTTCTTTTTTTTCTTCTTGTTTGAGTAAGAGAATATATAATATAAATGTTCATTCGTCCTCTCCTTCGTGCCTATTACTTGTAGGGCACCATCACTTGAATCGTATAGTAGTAGTAGTGGCTATTCTCTCTCGTCTTATTCTTACTCTTCTGGTAATCAGCTTCGCGTCGTTGAGGCTATTTTTTTTCTCTCTTGCTCTTATTCTCTATCGCTTTTTGCCCTGAATTAAAGAAAAGAGAAAATGTTAAGAAGCGGAAATGCACAACAATAAGACGACTATCGGTCAATAGAATATCCATTTCAAAAATGCTCTGTTATATATATATGTATACATATATATATATATGCGAGGTGAAGGTAATCTATGTGCACATGCACGTCAATAGATTTTTTTAAAACTTTACACGCTATTGTCAGTGAGATAGACAGATGGACATATAAGCTCAAAGGAGACAGAGGTAAAAGACTAAAGTTGAGTATGAATATATATATATATATACGAAGTTGACATGAAGTCATCATCCATCATACATTATTTGAAATGATAATATGTATGTATATTGGTATACTTTCTTCTCATTTATTTGTTTCTATCTTATTAAATTGATATCGAAATGATAAAAACTTAAGTAGGATATGATTATATTCATAATGAAACAAGAAACCATAGAATTTTCATAAGAAAAGTAATTCATTAATACAAATGCACGAGCGAACATAGCAAATAACTTACCATTATACTGCCACTTTTCTCATAAGATGTACGTCTGTATGAGGTGGGATGTCTGTTCAATGTTCACTTTTTCTTTCTCTTTCTCTCTCTTCTTCCTTTATCCTCGAATTCTTTCTCCCATCTAGATGCATACATTGCTCACCACATCGTCAAGAATAATGCCATTTTCTTTCATTAAAAACGAACTGAACAAGTGTCCCCCTCTTGTCGTTGGTGGTGGTACGCGCCTAGTTATATTTATACATATACATATTCATATATGTGGTATGTGAGTCGATGTGATGATGCAATAGTGTGACTAATGGATTGAATACGATGGCTAAATGAAACATGAAAGCTGTGTGACAATGTCTGGTCGAAGAAAAGCTTTTAAAAAAAAAACTTATCTATATCAAGGATATATATATCAACTGTTCTATATAAAATTGTCGCTTATTCTTATTCTCACTATTAAAACTACAAAACTGCGTAATCTTATTCGTGCACATAAACACACGCGTTGATTACATAAAAAAAAAATCTATATGATGGAAGTTACGACGTTGCTATCTTTTCTTTCTCATTCGATGTATGTCTAATTCCTTTGTTTGACCAAGGCAAGATCGAAGCTTGATGTTGTAATCAAGTCTATTCATTTTTCGCTTAAATGCATTCATTTTCTTTTCTAATAAATTCACTGTCATTCACTTGTAATTGATAATAATAAACAGAGCTCATCAACTTGTAAATGCAAGATGACCTTGTTGCATTCAACTGTTAAGAAAAAAAAATGAGTTTACGCAATTGGTATAAATATTTTTGTAGTTATAATGATCGTGTAAAGCATTTAAGATCGTTTTTCTCTTACTTGTTATTCTCATATATGTGTATATATATATATCTATATATATATACATAAACAATGAATAATGATGATCTTATTAATATAGTCAAGATGTGTCCACCTTGAAATAATAAGCAGATAGAAGTGATTGAAAAGAAACATTTGGAAGAGAGAGAATGAATATGGATAAGATAAAAAAAAAAGTCGAAAGAAAGAAAGGAGGAAGAAAAAAAAAGGAAGCTGAATATTCATACAACACTCATCATTCACTTGTCCTTGACCGATTCTAGTTCATCGAGAACTTTTTTTCTTTTCTTAGCAGAAATTTGATGCGATTTATAAACTAGTAACATTCATTAACGTTATTATGTATGGGAAAAGATCATTCGAAAATGTCGGACTCGTTTCTTTATTCTTAATCGATGTGAATAAATTAATGATATGCCAACACCACAATCATCATCATTACTTTGTCCAAGAACATACCACTACTCAGCAGGCCATAGTCCGAATACTGCTTAATAAGGCGTCCATCTCATGTTACATGAACATATATATATATATACGAACGCGTATATATGTATATATATGCACGCAGGGCGATGCTATTTACCTTGAGTAAGGTGGCTCTATCGATTGATGTATGCGACGTTCGAATAGTATAAATACTTGAACTGTCTTCGTTCTATCTGCTAATTGAAATGTTCGAGTTGATCGAACATATACAATGCTTTTTTTTATTCGCACCTCGTGGTTCATGGTCAAATGTTAGATTGCTGACGTAAAATGTTCCCTGATTCGTATACAGCTGGTTCTGTTCTCTATCCTAATACAATTCAATAAACATATAAGACAGTAGAACAGAGGAAAGAAGAAAAAAAAGAAACTCGCGGTTCACTTCATTTTCTTGTCAGAAAAAGAAACAAAAAAAAAAAGAGAGAATTTTATATTGACAGTGTTTATGAAGCTAAAACAATTCTTAACTATTATATGATCGAGACAATTTTCATTCAAGCATGTACCAGATGTGTTTAACAACGCCCGAGAGACCGTGACACAAGTGCGGTTAGTTCTATTTATCATAGAATTAGTTCAAAGTTGATGATTAATCTTCTCACGCATTGGAACCATCTGTCAAACAAAAAGGCAGAATATAACAAGAGAAGAAATTCATCCCGAATCTTGATAAGAAATAATATAGACAAGCATGCGATTATCATGAGAAAAAGAAAATGGATAATGAGTATTATGATTATTATCATCAAGATCAAAAAAAAAAGAAAAAGAAAAGATTCAAATCTTTTATCAATTTAATTTTTGTTTTCTTCTGTATTTCAATAGGATTCTCTTAATATATGGACATTTGATGATAAATTTCGAGCTACTGTTAAAGGTTCAAGTAATTCTAGTAATGAACGACCTATACTTACTGGCATGGCATGTGGACTTAATTCAACGTTATCTATAGCTGAAGGCACGAAGAAATTGCCTCCGTGTCCAGTCTTACTTCTTTCTAATAGTGATGGTGTTTTACAAGTCTATTATTATATTCATAAAGATTTACCATCTATATTGCGTGCACCTGAAGTAATCAAGCAAATTCAAGCACCTACTATCCTTGGAACACCAGCATCATTACCACAAACATCAAATATAACTTCAATTCAATCATCATTTTTACCATCACGTAAGTTTTCCTACTTACTTTACATAGGAGATAGAGAGAGAGAAAGAATATTTTCTTACTATTTATACTATTGCCCTATCTTTGTTAGTTTCGAGAAAATGTCGAGAAAATAACAACAACAATCTGTTAACCGAATATGATCATCATTAAGAGAGAGAAGAAAAAAA
This sequence comes from Adineta steineri, assembly GCA_905250115.1. Taxonomy (NCBI): domain Eukaryota; kingdom Metazoa; phylum Rotifera; class Eurotatoria; order Adinetida; family Adinetidae; genus Adineta; species Adineta steineri. The sequence continues at coordinate 20,433 of CAJNOI010000570.1, forward strand.
GAGATATTACATCATATCTATTCGGCATGGATTTCTGTAGTGATGAGTCGAGTGTCAGATAACAATCATATAGGAAAAATAAGGAAGAAGATTATCTAATAATGAACAGAAAGTTCAAGTAACAACAACAATCATCTAAAAAGATTGTATTAGTCTATTATACAGACAGATAATAATGTAAAACATTTGTTTAATAGAATACATCATTTCTTTTGACAATAATAGCTCATCGAAAATAATGTTATGATTTTCTTACCTAAATCTTTTTATTTAATGTTATCAATAACGACGCAAACACTCGATATATATATGATCATATAACACAAAAGAAAGAAAATATGTTGTTTTTTTTTCATTAGAATTTGATGAAAAAAACACAAATATCACTTGAGACTAAATGAATTATTGTTAATATAATAATGTTTTATATTAACCTTGGAGAATATGTTTTTGTTTTGTTTAATATCGTTACTCAAGAGATTAACTGAATTTTTTTTGTTAATCATAGAATCATCATCTGCTAATGGGTTTTCATTCGCAAAATCAGGTCCGACACCTACCCAAACACCAATTTTTACTTCTTCTCCTCAACCAAAAGAAAAAAGTACCAACAGTGTTCTTAATTTTAATCAACCACCTGCACAAATTCCAAATGGATCATCATTTGATGATCTTTCAAAAACGATAAGCACGAATATTATGAATAAACCACCAACTTCGTCTGCACAACAAGCACCAATAAAAAGTATATTAATATACTTCGTTTTTCTTATTAAATATTATCAATATTTTTTAGGTACAATCAGAAATGAACAACCAGTTTATGATAGTAAAAATCTTTTTCAAATGGTAAATAATCTTATAATAATTGTCTAATTGTTCTTCGATTTGTTATTGTCGTATTTACGATACGGAAACATTAAGTGAATGATATTTGAGATAAACAATGTTATATCTGATATCTTAGTTCCATATGTCACTCTACAATATGTAATCATGTCAGATATTTTACTCTATTCTTTACGAGGAACTTGCAATGATAAAGTATCTGGAGTCTGGATAGCGTGGGGGAAGGGGGAATCTGCAGTTTGAATAGGCCATACTTGTTTGGGACCTTTTTTTTGCTACAGTCGATATTGAATCATTGTATTATTTTTATAGGTCGATGAATTCCGTTCGAGATTGAAATTAGTAGAAAAACCATTATCAAAACAATCTGATTCATCGATCAATCTAGACAAATCTTTAGACGATTCAATAACCACACTTAAGAATATGGTAACATCAATTCAAGTAGGAAAAAGTTTTTATTGTTCATTTGAATAAAAATACAAAATAATTTCTTGCAGAAATCAATGCAATCGATAAAAACAATGACAAGTGAACATATAGAATCTATAACAAAAATTGAAGATGCTCGTCATCAAATGAAATTAAGTCAAACAGAAAATCTTTATAATTTATTAAAAGATCGTCAACTTGACCCATGGACACAATTGCGTCTTGATTCAATTAAAACGAAATATGATTCACTTAAACATGATCTGAACGTTTTACTTCAATTAACACATACAACAATTCATAATAAATCTTTATCAGTAACTGATGATGACATTGAAAATGAGTTCGTGAAGAAAATAAATTTATAAATTTTATTTTATTGTTCTTATTTATTTAGGGATTTTTTACCAGATTTAGAAATATCACTGAATACAAGTGGAACAATGAAACAACAAATTCAAAAACGTATACGTGAACTTAGCCATAAAGTAACTGAAACAGACAAAGATTTACAAAATATTTGTTCAAAATTAAATAGAGATTTATCGATTAGCAAAACATCTGAGTAAGATATCAAATACAACATTTGTAATATTATTTTTTGATACATTATTTGTTTTATAGTAAAATGCCGATATCATCGGATCGACCATTTCATTCTTTAGATGCTCAAATTTTATCACATTTACAAGCTAATCATAAAAATATTTTAAAAATTAATGTACCACCTGCTGTTACAATCAATTTATCATCATCATCATCATCATCATCAATCGAATCAAAAAAACCATCGATAATTGAAATATCGAAACCAATTACACCTTCTACTCAGTCACCAATACCTAAACAACCTAATTCACCATCGGTTGATTCTGAAAGTTATAAAAATATATTTCGTATTGTTCGAGCATCCATTGACTTATTTTCTGGTGCAACAAGTCCTGAACAATTACAAGAATTATCAAATACCGCTGCAACAAGTCCATTATCAGCAACAAACAAATCTCATATGACATCAATTCATAAAACTCCAACTATTTCTAAAACACCAACAACAAATCTTACAAAAACATCATCTATTAATAAACCATTACAGACTACAAATATTTTACAAACACCTGCAAAATCGATGACTTCACCAATACCAACAATATCTGTAACACCTGCAACGCCAGCTACACAACCTATTTCATCAAATGCACCAGTGACACTTCAACAAACTAAACCTGGTACACAAACACCTACTGATTTAAGCAAATTTCAAACAACATCGACATCTGGTGATAGTACTATTCGAGCATTACTTAATAATACAGTTTCTCCTCTAACAAATACAGCATCATTACCAAATCAACCAGTAAATGCTTCGACGTCAAACCAAGCCGTACCATCAACACTTTTTGGAAATTCTTCTAAATTAGGTCAATCAGCTTCATCTGAACTAGCATCAATAGCTTCAACTCAATTATCGTTTGCTGCTACATCACCTTCTTCAACAATTACAACATCAGTTCAATCAACTTCGCCAACAACAAAACCTGTCGTACCCTCTAGTCCAGGTGCATTCGGCTCTAAGCTGCCATTCGGTGGTACTTCACTTAATTTAACATCGACTTCATCCAGTATTCCATTTGGTGGCACTGCTGCAACAACAACTACAACAACAACAGCTGCTTCTAGTCCATTTGGTAGTGCATTTGGCTCTGGTTTTTCAATTACAACAACTTCAGCTTCAAGTCCTGGTCCATTTGGTACTACAACCTCAACAACTTCAAGCCCATTCGGTAGTTCAGCACCTTCAGCTTCAAGTCCATTCAGTGGTGCATCCACAACTACTACAACTTCAGCCCCTACTACTGGTATATTTGGTTCTTCGACAACTTCAACTTCAGCTCCTACTGCGGGTATATTTGGTTCCTCAACAACTACAACCTCGAGTATTTTCGGTGGTGCATCCACCGCTGCCGTAAGTTCAGCTCCTACTACTAGCATATTTGGCGGTGCAACAACATCAACTGCTAGTCCCTTTGGTACTGCTGGATCAACTACAGCTACCAGTCCATTTGGTGGTACTCCAACAACTTCAAGTTCTAGTGCTGGTGGATTTGGTGCTAGTCCTTCAGTAGCATCTCCATTCGGTTCTGGCTTTGGCACAGCAACATCAACTTCTACTGCTAGTCCATTTGGTAGCTCATTCGGTGCTACATCTTCAGCACCTACAGGTTCAGTATTTGCTGGATTTGGTTCTACTTCAACAACACCAACATCGAGCACAGGGGCACCTGCTAGCGGTATTTTTGGATCAAGTACCACTGCAGCACCATCAACTGGTAGTTCGGGATTTGGTGCTGGTCCATCATTTGGTAGCAGTTTTTCTGGCTTCAATACACAATCAAAATCTACTGGATCACCGACTGGCTTTCAATTTGGTGGATTTGGTGGTTCTCAATCTTCAGACACAACGGCACCACAACAAACCTTTGGATCTTTCGGATCAACATCGGCTGCATCACAACCTTCAACTACATTTGGTGGTTCAGTATTTGGAGGAGCATCTACACAACCAACTGGTTTTAGTGGTAATTAATCAACTTGTAAAATATTTTTTTTTGATTCTTTTCTTTTTTAGCACCAGCCACACCTTTTGGTGCTCCGTCAACACAATCAGCAACTTCACCTTCATTTACAAGTTATCGTAAATAAAACTGTCCACAAACAACTATACATATATTTTTTTTTCTTCACTGTCTTTTCTGTAATTAAAAAAAAAAACAAATTGTCTCTCACACATTATATTAATTTGTCTTTTCTCTTTTTCCTTTTGTGAAAACATAAAAACATGTGTGTGATTAAAATAAACAAGAATAAATACGTGTGATACCAAAATAAAAAATAGGTATGTAGACAGAGAGTAGTCTGAATTGAGTTCTGATCATCGAAATGATCATCTCACTCATTTAACTTCATGTTGCTGACCACAGGCTTTCACAACTTTCTCAATGATAAGAGCATCTCAACGAATGTTGATCTTGTACTCGAATATTATCATTGAGAAATCACTTCACTCGGAAGCTTTCTGATCACCTGCCATACGTTAAACGCATGGAACCCTGCTAGAGTCTCGATTGGTCTTTATCTCAGACCTTCCCAAGGATAGATATATATGAGTGACATTAAATAGCACTCGTTTGTAATCCCTGTGAGTAAGCTTCAACCTACATACACGAATTTTATTATTCGATACTTTCAACTTATATAATGAAACATTTCTACAAAGAAAAAGAACGGTGAATAACGATGAAATCTTCGGTAACGAGTGACACCTTTGAACTGAATGTCGCCAGAAATAAATGAATATATACATACACCTATGTATGAAGTTAAATAATAAATGAAAATAAGTATTTTGTTTGTAATAATTATTATTGTATAAAACGATAAAAAAAAACTTTTCAACGACTTTATTTAAATTTTATTCTATATGATGTAATCATATATTCTAAAAGATGGTTATACTGTCTTAGCAAATAAACAAATCTTTTTTTTATATTCTGGTAAGTATAAAATATATCGAATATCATCATCATGTTGTAATCAACACTTTAAATCTTTTCTTGTACCAATAATATGATATATAGTATTTCAAATACGAAGAAAGTGAATTTAATGTTTTTAAATGTATAACAAATTGAAATTATTCACTAGATCATATTTATAAAGTTACCATCAAGTCAGTTAAGCATATTCAGTCAATTGATAATTTGAAATTATCCTATATAAACAAAGACTTATCTAGAATTTTCATACGGCTCCATTTAGAAAATAATTTCTAATAAATCAATATGCATGAAGAGTAAAATACATTTCTTAATAAAAGAAAATCAATCTGTGAAATTGTTTTTGCCATGGTCTTTAATTTGTATCATAGTTTAATTGTTAATTTCTTCGAAAATATTTCATTGTCTAACAGAGCCATCTGTCTCTATATTAGCAAACTTTTATTCTATTTGTTACTGTTGATAAGTAATCGTCTACGTGCATGCAGTTGTATATGAATGTGAATGAATCAATTAGAGTCAATTAAAGTAACTCACATTCCAGTTCTGTTACTTAGTAATATTCCATAGATAACATTCTATTGTCATGTTTTAGATGACTGAAGTACATTCATTTGGCAATCTTCCTGTCATTGCTCATGCTTGGAATAAAGATCGGACACGTATGCTCTTTCTTTTTATTTATTTTAAACTCCTTTTTTTTATCTATATAATTTTATAGAGATTGCCGTTTCTTTGGGTAAAAATGATCTTCGTATATATAATAAACAAGCTGGTAAATGGAAATTAACACATACATTATGTGAACATTTATCACGTGTATTAGCAATTGATTGGGCACCTAAAACGAATCGAATTGTTACTGCTAGTGCTGTAAGAATTCTTATCATTTACATTAATAGTATATATATATATTTCATTAGGATTACAATGCATATGTTTGGACATTTGAAAATGATACATGGAAACCACAAATGGTTGAATTACAACGAACAAGTCGCGCTGTTTGTTGTGCTAAATGGTCACCGGATGGTAAATCTTTTTGATATTAAATAGAATCAATTTTGTCTTTTTTGGTCTTTCTAGAAAATAAATTTGCTATTGGTTCAAGTGATAAAAATGTAGGTATATGTTATTATGAAACTGAACAAAGATTTTGGGCAGCAGAAATGATAAAGAAAAAACCAAAATCAACAGTAACTTGTCTTGCATGGCATCCAAATAATCAATTAATTGCTGTTGGTAGTTTGGATTATCGTGTTCGCATTTATTCGGGATATGTAAAAGCTGTTGATAATAAAGCAGAGACATCCGCCTGGGGAAAAATTACAAATACAGGAGAATTATTACATGAATTTCCATGTGGTATGAATTTATATATATTTCTTTTCAAATAGAATGATGTTTATTAATTTAGAATCGGGTTGGACTCATGATGTTGCTTTTTCACCATCAGGTGAAAATCTTGCATGGGTATCACATAATTCAATAATATTTGCTGTTTCATCAAATAATCCATCTAAGTTAGTTTTTCGATTTAAAATCTTATATTTTACAAAAATAATTTTTTAGAACTACAATGGAAATTACAAATTATCTACCATTCCGTTGTATTATTTTTGTTAGTGAATCAACAATCATTGTTGCAGTAAGAAGAGAAAATCAAGGATTTTTATTTATTAATTGAAGATATTTGATTTTTGTTTTAGGGTCATGAATTTTCACCATTGATTTATAATTATGATGAACGAAAAGGAACAATTGAATTTGTAGAAAAACTTGATTCACAAGAAACATCAACTGGAAGACAATCAATTGGGTTAGAATTTTAAGATTTTAGATTATTCTTCTATTCACATATTTCTTATATAGAGAAGAAAATGAATTTTTTACGCCATATCAGGCCTCGTATGAAGGATAAAAAAGAGTGTGTTTGCAGTGTTTATTTTTCTGCATGAAAGTCTTGCATTTTCATTTTACATAGTTAAAAGTTCATTATCTATATATGTTTGTTTTTTGTCTTAGTCGTCTTTTTGATCAACCATCAATGCAAACACAAACACCAGAACCTGTATCAACTCATCAAAGCATGATCACGTGAGTTCATATGTTTTTACTTTCGAATATATCTTCTTGTTTTTTGTTTAGACAAATCGTTCCTTATCAAACAGAAAATACGAATTTAGTAAAAATAAGTTCAGCTGATTTATTTGGTCAAGTTGTAATTTGGAATTTAAGTGGCAAAGTAAATTTACTTAATAAATAAATATATATTTCATTTTTGTATTTTATATAGAAAATAAAAAAATAAATAATTTTTAATCAATATACATGAAAATTAAATGAACTTTTTATGCTTGAGCTTGATAGTGTGTGTGTTTCATTATAATTATTGTCCACGATTCGCACATAATTCGCTGATTTGTGCAATCATGCTTGTGTTTGTATTTTTCTATGAATTTTATTCACATTCTTGAAATTTTTTTCTCTTTTTTTTTTAATCTGTTACTTTTGATTTGACTTTGCTGTTTATCATATTAATATAATTCTTCCATTAAAAATAAAAACATGTTTATTTGATATTTAATAAAAATATATTACAAAATTTTAATTCTCCTTTTTCTTTTTCTTTTCAGATTTATTGATAGTATGAGAAATTTTCATCACAGTAAGGTACATTGTACTTGTCCTTTACTTTTTATTCACTAATAAACTACCATATATACGTAATGTTAATAAAAAATAACAGCATGTGTTTTGACCTTGATCGTTCATTTTGTAGTATGTTTGATGAAAAATAAACGTTCATATAATGTAAAAATCAAATTCGTTTTTAAAACATTGGACTTTATCGATCAAATATCATAAAAGAAATGTTTTTATAATTTATTTTTTCTTCTATTGTTCTTATGTAAATATTTCTTTTGATATGAGAATCAGCCAACTGTTTGGTTTAGGTAGTAGAGTAGTATACTTCTTTTTCTTTCTATTTATACTAGCTCGTAAAAAAAGATTGGAGGAAGAAAAAAAACCAAGTTGACTGTTTTTATATATTAACACTATTGCAAATATCAAAATAAGTTCAAGAAATAAGAAGAATATACTATTACATTTATATATTTTAGATGATTGAATTCTTTCTGAATACTAATGAATTCCTGATTTCTGTTGTTCAGATTTGAGAATATCGTATTGAATATAATTTATTGAACTGATCTCAAAATATTTATAATTATTTAGAGAATAAGAATATTTTCATAATGATGTCATTTCTTAGTTCCGATGCTGCATGTCGTTACACATCACAAGAAATTATAAAAATGCTACAAACAGATTCTAAATTAGGTTTAAATGATAATGAAATTCAAACAAGACGAAAATATTATGGTGATAATGATTTTGAAAGTGATGAAGAAGAACCTCTATGGAAAAAATATTTAGGACAATTTAAAGAACCAATGATTTTACTTTTACTTGCATCAGCATTTATTTCATTAGTAATGAGACAATATGATGATGCATTATCAATCACTATAGCTATTATTATTGTTGTTACTGTAGCATTTATACAAGAAAATCGTGCTGAAAAAGAAATTGAAGCATTAAAACGACTTATACCACCTAAATGTGTTTGTATACGAGAAGGAAGAAGTCATCATATTTATGCAAAAGACTTAGTACCTGGTGATTTATGTATCTTAGAAACTGGTGATCGTATACCAGCTGATTTACGTTTAACTGAAGCAAATGAATTATCCGTCGATGAATCATCATTCACAGGTGAAACAAAACCATCCATTAAAACAGTAGATCCAATTGAATTTGGTTCAAAACAAACGTCCATTAGTGATCGACGAAATATTACATTTATGGCTACACATGTACTTAGTGGAAATGGAAGAGTTAAAAAGAAAATTTTCTATTAATATTTATAAATTTTTTTATTTTCAAAGGGTATTGTGATATGTACAGGTGAAAATTCAGAATTTGGAAAAGTATTTAAAATGATGCAACAACAAGAAGTAGAACGAAAAAGAAATTTTCTTTGAAATATAAATAAATTGTATTTTGTTTTTGTATCTAGGCACCAAAAACACCATTACAAAAGAGTATGGATGCATTAGGAAAACAATTGTCTTTTTATTCATTGAGTATTATTGGTTTTATTGTTGTGGTTGGATGGTTACAGGGTAGACATCTTCTTGAAATGTTTACTATCGGTGTTAGGTATGTACAAGATAGAACAAACCTAATGAAATAAGAAGTCGGATCTCATCCAATAAACTGTAGACGTTACGATTATTCTTCTTCATCATTGACAGAGACTAATGCGAATATAAATTGAATATCTTTAAAAATTTCTTCAATAATTTGTACTTTTAGTTTGGCAGTAGCTGCTATTCCTGAAGGTTTACCAATAGTGGTAACTGTCACATTAGCACTTGGTGTTCAACGTATGGCCAAACGAGAAGCAATTGTTAAAAGATTACCCATTGTTGAAACACTCGGTTGAGTAGAAATATCTTTGTCTATATTTATATTTATATTTTCTATATATATATTATTAGGTTGTGTAACAGTGATATGCTCAGATAAAACAGGAACATTAACAAAAAATGAAATGACTGTAACAAATATTCTAACATCAGATGGAGAAATGGCTGAGGTATATTTATAAAAGAATTAAGAAATATATATACATTTCAATATGATTTATTAGGTTACAGGTTCAGGTTATAATGGTGAAGGTGATGTTCTATGTAATCATGAACGTGTTACTTATGATTCTCATCCAATAATTTCAAAAATAATTGAAGTATGATATTTATTTATTTCTTAATAATTTCAATACTATTAAATAACCTATTTTCATTAGGTCGGTGCTGTTTGTAATAATGCTGAAATTATTAATTCACAACTACGTGGCCAGCCAACTGAAGGTGCTTTAATTGCTGTTGCTATGAAAGTAAGTCTCCGATTTTTTGTGCTATTATTCTAATAAAACGAAATAACACATATTTTATTAATTAGATGAATCTTCCTCATCTTCGTGAACAATTCCATCGTGAACGTGAATGGCCATTTTCACATGAAAATAAATGGATGGCTGTACAATGTTCACCAAAATATAATCTAGTTTGTCTTTCTATTCATCAATTAATTCAAACTTTTTTTTTCCATGAAAATTTTCTAGAATGAAATACGTTTATATGTAAAAGGATCAATTGAACAAATATTACGATTATCTAAACGATATATACATCATGGCACAACTATAGCATTAAATGATGAAAAAGCTCGAGAATTTATTATGGATTCAAATCAAATGGCAGCCAAAGGACTACGAAGTATAAACTCAGTTTTTATTTAATACTGTTATTATTTATGAAACAACGAAAAATTAACTTTTTTACTTGTAGTTCTTGCTATGGCAACTGGAACTTCACTTGAAGATTTGACATATGTTGGCATGGTTGGAATAATTGATCCTGAACGTCCACAAGTTGAAGAAGCTGTTTCTCAATTGAAAACAGGTGGTGTTAGTGTTAAAATGATAACAGGCGATGCTGAAAAAACAGCTAAAGCAATTGGTAATATTTTCGTTAACGAAAAAAACAAACTTTAATATTTCACTCGATTTTAATTTAGCTACGCGTTTAAAAATATATAATGGTACTGATTTATCTGTATCTGGTGAAGATCTTGATCATATGAGTGCAACTGATATTCAACATATTGTTTCACAAGCAACAATATTTTATCGTGTTAGCCCAAAACATAAAGTAAAAATTGTTACAGTAAGTTCTTTTTTCTTGTTGATTTAAATTTATCAATATCATATTTTCTTCTACTAGGCTTTACAAGCACAAGGACATATTGTTGGTATGACAGGTGATGGTGTGAACGATGCTGTTGCACTTAAAGCAGCTGATATTGGTATAGCTATGGGACAAACAGGAACAGATGTATGTAAAGAAGCAGCTGATATGATTCTTGTTAAAGATGATTTTTATACGATAATGTAAGATTAAATATTTTTGAAATTAAACCATTTATAATAGTTCATATTTAGGGCAGCGATTGAAGAAGGTAAAGCAATATTTCATAATATAAGAAATTTTGTACGATTTCAATTGAGCACGTAATATTAAATAGAAATAAATGAATATTATTGTTTTATTAAATTTCTTTTTCTTTTCAAGGAGTATTGCTGCTTTAAGTTTAATAACACTTTCAACAGTTTTTCATTTTCCTAATCCATTAAATGCTATGCAAATTCTTTGGATTAATATTATCATGGATGGACCACCTGCTCAAAGGTTTGTATATCATATTTTTGTTTTAATTTGAAAAAAAGAAAATCAATGAAAAAAACATTTAGTCTTGGTGTTGAACCTGTCGATCATGATGTATTAAAAAAACCACCAAGGAAAGTAACTGATTCAATGATTGATCGTCCTTTAATTATTCATATAATTACAAGTGCAACTATCATTGTTGTTGGAACTTTATGTGTATTTTATGCTGAAGTATGTTACAATTAATTATTTAGTTAATTTTATATCGATTTAATTTAAGATGAGCGATGGAAAAGTAACACCAAGAGATACAACAATGACATTTACATGTTTTGTATTTTTTGATATGTTTAATGCACTAAGTTGTCGATCACAGGTAAAAAAGAATGCATAAGAAAACAATTATTTTAAAAAAGTCTTTCTATTTTTAGACAAAATTTATTTTTGAAATTGGACTTTTCTCAAATCGATTTTTTGTTGTTGCTGTATTTCTTTCAATTCTGGGACAATTAGCTGTTATTTATTTACCTCCATTACAATATGTTTTTCAAACAGAAGCTCTTAGTGCTGCAGGTAGATAAACACTAATATTATTCAGAGATATCAATATAGTTTATTTGAATTGCTTTCAGTGTCATTTAATCTGTATGAGTTTTTTCAGTGACATTAAAGAAAAGCTCAATAATGAATTCGTTTCTATTTTTTATTTATTTAGATTTATTCTATCTAACATGTTTAACATCATCTGTATTTCTTGTTAATGAATTCCGTAAATTAATCTCGAGAATTTTTCTCAAACGTCGTAATAATCATAGAATTATGGAAAATAATCAATGGATGGTTTAATATGCAGATACAGATTTATTTTTCTTTTCGTAACAAACAAACTATTTTTTCTCACCGTATTCAGTACAAATCGAAGACTTTTTACATATTGTAAATTGTCAATTACTCTGTCTGTTTTACTTTAATTTATTTAAACTTTTATTGTTACTTTTTGTCGTATATCTGTTGAATCTTTTTTTTTGCAAAAAATAAAACATAAAAGTATCATTTGACTTTGATTAACAATATAAAAGAAATTGTATTTTAAAAGATCTAACTAGCATACTTATATTCATTATACTTTCAAAATGCAAGGATTTTGTTTAGATTTCAACAATGTATCTATATATAGAAATTACAAGTTCTCTTATGATAAAAAGATCGAAGGTAGGTCAGGATCCGTCAGTTCAACTATGAATTAGATTTTTAGTGTTTTCAATGATATTTTTAAATTTAAATAAAAAAAAACATAATTCAAATGATCGTTTTACTAAATTTTCTGATATTATTTTCATACTTTTATCATCAGTGGAATTGATCAAAATTGATCGACATGAATAATTATAATAATGTTTATGATGAGATGAATTAATTTACCTAAGATGTAAAGTGCTGCTTAATCTATAAGATAGATAAATCTTACACAAATTGATTGATAATACTCTGAAAAAAAAGTTCTGTATATAACCAAAAGCTTCAAATTGTGTCAAAAGTCTCAAAATAAATCAGAATTTGAAAAGAAATATATTAACTGCCTTAAATAATTAGAAAACAAAGATGTTTGTCATAGTTATTTTTGAATGCCAAAAAGAACAGTTTTCATTAGAATAAACGACTTACATAAGAAGAATCTTTTAGGTAATTAAAAGTCTATTTTAATGTAGCCTTTGTACACCATCAAACTATTCCTGATCATATTTTTCATACATTGACTCATCTATTCTATCAAAGTAATGTCACAGACAGTGGCAAAGTAATATATTTGTTGACCTTGATGGTTATGCACGTATGGAAGATTTTTATTCTGCTCATGCATCAAAAAGAAGAAGCAAATACATTAATGACTGGTGTAAGCAATCTTTATTAATTTATTAAAATAAATTTTTTAATAAAAAATTATTTTAGTTTGTATACGGTAATATCGTGTATCTGAATTAATGCTTTGTGATGGAACTTATACATTAACAATGGAGATGTGGTCAGTAGGTTGTATACTTGATGAATTTATATTTGGTCAACCGTTATTTCCTGCCCGTTATTATTTGGATTAATTACATCTTGTTATATTAACTTCATCTTAGTTCGTTCATATCAATTATGTGACATTCGTCAAATGCTTTCTTTTCAAAATAGTGCAACTTGTTTATCAATAGTAAAATGATAAACCATTTAGATTTATTAAACAAGCATGAATGGCGGAAAATATAAATACAGAGAAGAAGATAGATTATTATTAAAAGTAGAAAAAGAAGATTTTTTGTTAAGTTTTTTTCATTAAAATTCTAGCGAAGGAACGTTTTTTTTCTTTCGTTTCTTCTGCTATTGTGGAAGAGGTTGATATTAACAGATATTACTTTTGACTTGTTTTCAGATGTCATTCGAACAAAACTATCAAGCTTTGATACACTGGTATCGAAGCAAATACGATTTAAATACCACCAATACAATTGTAATTTCCACTCATGCTGTAATGATTAGTAATGGCTTTTTTTATATGATAATAATAAAGTAAATAATATTTATGAATTAGTATAAAATATTTTTTAGTTTCATAGCAGGCAATATACATGATCGTCAATTTTGAAACATAGGTACCATCCAGTAGTTTCGTATTTGAGTATGACAAAAAGAACGTCAAAGTTAGTACTGAAATTAAAGAAACATCATCTGATTTTACGGTAAGATTGATTATTTATTAAGAGTATCATCATGATATATTTATTTTAGATAAATAATTTGTACAGTAAATACATAATAATTCTAAAAGAATTATATTTCAATTTAAATGGCTTATTGTAAGTTAATTTACAAATATATGATATTTTAATAATTCATTTATGAAAAATGTTTCTTGATTTGTTCATTTAGAAGAAATAATAAAATAGTAAAACCGTGTAAAGAATACTAGAAGAAGATAAAAGTCGTCGATGAATACAATAAAAGTTGCCTACTCAGAACGATGATTCCTGATGCAGTAATCCACGAATTTCTAGCGAAAACCGCTAGGAAACCGACAGTTTCAATTCGTAACCCTCTGGAAAAACCGAGAAATCTGGTACAAAGATCCGGCTGCCACTTTGACAAATGAAATTAGAGAGGGTCGACAAAAGCTTTTCTTTTTTTTCTTTTTTTCTTTGTTATTGAAGAAGAAGTTGATATCAATAGATATTACTTTTGACTTTTCTTCAGATGTCGTTTGAACAAAATTTATCAATTTTCAAAAATTACTACAAAAGTAAATATGATGCAAACCTTATCAATAAGATAGTCATGTTTAATCATGCTGTTAAGAGGGTGTGGGTGTACTATTAATCATTCACCCACACTCACACCCATTCCATCCATTACACCCACGACAACCACTACACCCAATACACCCACGACAATCACTACACCCATTACACCCACGACAACCACTACACCCTCAAGATCTACGAATATGATCGTCGAATTTGAACTACAAACACCATTAGGATATTACTAATTTGACTATCATAATATGAACGTCATAGTAAATGTAGAAATCAGGTAAACAACATCAGATGTTATGGTGTATTTAGAGGTAAAGTTGATTGTCAGTAATAACATCGGCATAATGCATCTATTTCAGAGAGATGGTATTTTTAGCGAACATATTATAATTGAAAAACAATTGTATTTCAACGTCAATAATGAATTGTAAGTAAATTTTACAAATATCTATTATTTTAATAGACCATCCGTGAAAAATGATTATCTATTATTTATTTAGAAGAAATAATAAAATAGGACAACTGTACAATAAATATGGAAAAAAAATGTATAGATGAATACAACAAAAATGATTATAAGTATTCACTTACAAATGTTGGCATAGATATGCGCAAATTCAACTTTTTATTAAATTAAGAATTTTACTATTCAACTAAATTTTGTTTTAGCATTAACAATTTCAACAACAACTACAACACCAAAAGAAAATATAAAGTAAGTTGGTACTATAATTTCTAAAATTCTTTTTTTAATAGTGATGCACCTTTACATATACCTAATCTTGATAAAGTAAGATCAACAAATAAAAAATGTCAATATTTGTAACTTTCAAATTTATTTTTATTTTTCAGATATTGGATCCGGAAAAATCTACTCGAGATGTTTTATCATGTTAGCAAGGAATAAATCGGTTATGATAAAAAAACTAAGAAGCTATAACAATTGATGAACTTTGAATTTAAACATGTTACAGTTAAATAAAAAGAAAAAAATGTATTGTCTTTTGCTTTTTCATTCATTCATATTTAAACATAAGCAGCACTTAGAAAAAATTTCTCTTCTTTATCTATCTTCAACCAATGCGTATATATTTGAAAATATTATTATATGCATTTTTTTCTCTTTTAATGATGCTATTAAACATTTATCTATCCATTATAGGAAGACACAAGTTCAATATACATAACATGTAGTCTAATGTCATCTTGATCAATATAAAATACGAACAATACTTCTAAATCATATTCGGAAGTTCTTTTATTTATGAGAAATGAATAAAAACATGTAACATACTTTTATTAGTAAGGAAACAAAAACACAATAATAATCGAATTTCAAAAATGTTAATAAGTTGCGTCGTTATTTTATTCTTTTAACCCAAAACCGTTCAATCTAGAAGTGAATGTGAGTGTGAGTGCTAGGGTGAATGTCAGAGAAAAACGAATAGTTACACCCACACCCACACACCCACCCTGATTGCCAAAATTCTCTGAAAGAGATTCCAAACGTCGTTAGGAGGGTGATAGTTGAGCTCCATTTTCCTCCCCTAGCTTCGCCACTGCTTACTGCTCCGCGTTCTGTGTAAAATTTCTGATTTTTTGGTAGACTGTCTCTTGCGTTCTATTATCAACAAAATTATATCGAGATAACAGTACACGAAGACGTTTGTCATTGAAGAAAACACTATTTTTCTTTTTCTTTTTCTTTCTTGAGAATAATGTGCAAACACAAAACACAAAGACGGAGCATACTTAAATAAATGTTTGTTCATTTTTGAATTTAATGTTTTTTAGAATATTACATGGACACTCAAAGTGAGTGGAACCAACTTGTATTCGACACTAACAAACCAGCCAAATGGTGGCATCAACGTCGAGCTAAAATCATTGGAATTTCTTTTGTAATTTTCGTAGCTCTCACAATTTCCGTAGTTTTAATTCTAGAATTTTCCATATGGTCTCCAAAAAATTCATACAGCACTACTACCACTACCGCTCAACCATCCGGTAAGTGTTTGACTAAACTAGCTCAAATGCATATGACATAAATAGTCTGCTCTTTTATATTTCAAATTGAATTTTAGAAAAAGTTGGCCACCGTCAATAGATATAGCGAGGGACTGGGGATATAACGAAACTACAATTTTCATCGCGCATACAGATATATAGCGCTCGTTGAGGGTGACTCGCTTGATTCTTGACTGAATTACTAATTAAAGATTAAAGACAAAATAATCTTATGGCATCATTTTCATGAAAACGATAGAAACATGCCTCTAGAAATATCTTCTCGAGTATCGCGCTCACTCATGCACGTGGTGCTGCACAAACAAACGAGAAGTAACGATAAGGTCATTTTCCTACCTAAAATATTTTTCAAAAAGAGTTATATACTCTGAATTAGCATCAAATTCTATGCAGAGACAACTTTCATTTTCGAGACCTATATTCTCTAGTTCTACTCAATCTTACAACATCGGACGCGGACTTTTATGCTGATTCCGTATACCAGATTCAAATTTGAATAATACGAAACGTTTTTAGAAAAAAAATCGATTTATTATAGGGGACGGGGTGTGGGTGTGAGTATATAGTAATCTCATACCCACACCCTCTTAAGTACACATTGCTTCCGCCAAAAATATATTGAAATTCTTCTTTTCATATAGTATGGCGCAGTACTGGAAACATGAATACTCGACGAGAAGGGCATGTAGCAATCTTGTTAAAGAATGGAAAAGTACTAGTTACTGGTGGTTCGGATCACGGTTCGTGTGCGTTCAGTAGTGAGTTGTATGATTTAGAAACAGGCAATTGGACAATTACTGGTAATATGAGTATTGACCGATGTGAGCATACTATGTCGATATTAACGAATGGGAAAGTATTAGTTGCTGGCGGTGGGTCGGGCACTGCTGAAATATATGACCCCTCATTCGGTATTTGGACTCCTACTGTGCGCATGAATGAGGGG